>MU839485.1:176873-205623 GCA_030685255.1 Podospora conica
ATCTCCGGTCTCCGGGCTCCGGTCTCCGGTCTCCAGACTTCCGTCCACCATCCCCCATCTTCCATCCCCTACCCGCCATCTTCCATTTCTCGTCTCCCACCTTCTATCGTCCATCTCCATATGCTATCACCTCTCTCAACTGCCTCATTCGTGCTCGTCCATGTCATTTATCTCGACTGTCCTGTCCGTCCCACTCATTTCATCCACCTCCTCGTCTTCGGGACAATCAAAGCACTAGGTCTTCCATTATTGTCGGCGGGTACCTTCTCAGGGAACCGACGCCGGAACCTGATCTCGAGCTTTTACTGAACGGTGTGATTCTGACCAGTGTGGCGTAGGGCAGGGCTCCCAAGTGGACTCAGCCCCTGATCCCCTTTTTGCTCTGTATATAAGGCTCCCTCCCCCTTTCCTCAGAGAGATCTTTACCCTTCAATCAAGCCTTCATCTGTCTCCTGATTTTCAGCAGCTTTTGCCCGGCCGCAAGCCCCTTTTCAATACAATCACGCCCTCCACACTGCAATAGCAATGAGCTCTATGTACCTCAGGTTCCCGAACTCAACCACACCCACGCACCCCGAGACTCCCCGGGTCTCTAGGGTCAATGGATCTTCCGGCGTCCCCCGGCCCTGCATCCGGCGACACGCTAGAGGCGAACGGTTCAATGCGACAACCCCGCTGCTGCCGGAGGGCGGGAAACATAAGAAGGGGGGGTTGGGAGAGGAGGTGTTCGAGGAGGGGGAGGAGAGGGGGGGGGGGGGGTGCCGGGGGATGGGGTTATGCTGGGGGTGGGGATTGTTGGTATTGGTGTCGTTGGGGGGTTGGTGGAGGGAGGGTGTGTTGGTTTGGCAGTCGCCCTGGTGTTTGGTTTCGTTCGCGGGAGGGAGGGGGGCCATTTCCCTGCTGCTGGCGCGGACGTTGGCGTAGATGATTTCCTGCCGGCGGCGGCGGAGGACGAAGTCCGCTTCTTCACCCTCCCGCTGCCGATGCTGCCGCCGGGCCCGAAGCCGAGGAGAGCGGAGGGGGTTGCCGGGCATTGTCTTTGTTCTGTCGGCTTTTCGGAAAGTTTCAGTGCTGACGTCGTCTCCCCTCGTGCAAGTGCCCGCGTATTGAAGAAATATATGGACCGGACTGGACCGGGTAGATTTCGATCAACTCTGCAAGATATCGGACGCTGTATCAGCTGGACTAGCGGGCGTCTGCATCGCCGCTGACCTCGGGCACATAATGTACTGGGAAAGGCGCGGGTGCCTGCCTGCCTTTAACCACCGCCGCCGTTGTGCTGAAACCCGACACACACACTACGGTACCACCGGAATGAGCGAGGGAGGTGAAAGGCGGGGGCGGGGTGTCGACGGCGGCGGGCAGCTTCCCGCTCCTGTGGCCCAGTACTGCTCCCGTAGCCTTGTCGCCGCCTCGATCCCGCCCCTCCCGCCTTGCCCGATCACGTCAGTGATACACCGTCCTCTCGGTGCCGACGCCGCCCCAACGTACATCTTCGTTCAGCGCCCTCTCTCCTCGAGGACCGTGACGCCCTCCTCGTCTCCAGACATGTCGGCGGATGGCACTTGGCCGAGGTTTATACCTCCAGACACCCCGTCATGGGCAACAACATCGCAAGCCCCGACCAGCGAGGTGCCGCCGAGGCTGGAGCGCATGGTAAAGATCGAGTCGGCGGTCCTCATCGGTCCTCTTGACATGCTCGAAACATTGAACAGCGACATCATATCCGGCGACGCAACAGCGCACCCAGTCACCCGGTCCACTGTCCACCGCACAGGAAGTATTCCGCGTCCCTAAATTCCAATGATGGATCCATCCCGCCTATCGGGTGGCTAGGGATGGAGCACCCAGCCCTTTCTTTTTTCTTTCGGCCCTCACCGGTGGGTGACCTCTGTGCAAATGTCTACGCAAGTTGGGAGCAAACTTGAACACAGGTCAGAAGAGAAGAACCCTGCCATCTCAGTTGGCCCTCGCTGGTATGGGTTGGTCTTGCCGTCGTCTGGGACGTTTCTGTGGCTGACGGGTAGAGCACGGAGTCGTTTGTGGGTGAGAGGGGCTCAGGAGGTGCGGTTTGCCACTGGCATGGACATTAAAACGCACTGCTCCTGATTCATTTCCAGCAACCGTAGGCAACACCAGCCACTACACCGGGGACCTGGAGGGCTGGGGTCATGTGAGGGTGTCACGGTGTCAAGTCCCTGTGGTGCTGAGGGCATTGGGTGGAGCCATGACTCAAGACATTAGTGCACCACGGTTTTCGGAGGGTGCAATGACATCCTGGCACCACTGTCCACAATCTTTGTGGACAGTGGAACCATCATGTCATGGATCCACTGTCCACAATCTTTTGTGGACTGTAGAGTGGACAATAGAGCCATGACATGATGGCACCACAGCCCAAGGCCTGAGCCCTTCCGATGCCCGCCGCGCGTGATGCGCGGTATCGAGAGGAGGCAGAAAAGAGGGAGAGAGGCAGGGAGGTTCGAGGACCTGGCGACGGACGAACATCAGGAGATCGATCGCGACGACAGCAGAGAAACAGCTACCTCCATGGTGGGTTGAGGGGAAGACGCCATTATGATCGGAGGCAAGGGCACCAAGCTGGCGGCGAGAGTCATGAACCACATGCACGCACACAAGCAGCTACCCCCCGGAAGGCTTACGGGAAACTGCCGTTGCCGCAAGTTCGCAACAGCCCGGGCATGAACAGCAATTATTGCGTGGCTAGCTGGTCCGACCGTTGGCGTTGGGGGTCCCATGTCACATACACCTTCTTCACCGGAGACGACGACGATGGAAGGAGGCGCGTTTGCTGTCGCTGATTGCAGGAGCCTACTGGGCAAAAGACGAGGGTCTGAGCCCTCAGGCGTCTGTGACCGTGGCGAACGAAGCATGTGTCTCGCCCGCGTCTTCGGGAATGGCAGGGGGTGGGGGCGTTGGAGGCTGGTGGTTGCGGCCGAGACTGAAGTACCGGGTGGTGGCGGGTGAGAGTGGTGGTTACATGGTGGTTGGGATTGGGGCTAGAGTTCAACGTCCAACATGATGCCCTCCCTCCCATCCATCACCCACACCCTCGGCGTCGAACGGAGCGGGAGCCTCAACGGAGGACCATGCGCCCGAGCCTCGTCTACGTCGTCATCGTACTCTGACCGTACTGTGCTGAAGGTCAGGAGACAGATGAAGGCTTGACTGAAGGGTGAAGATCTGTCTAAGGAGAGGGGGAGGCCTGGAGTCTTTATATACAGAGCAAAAAGGGGGGTTCAGGGGCTGAGTCCGCTTTGAGCCCTGCTCTTCCCCACACTGGCCAGGACAAAGTCATTCAGCAGACCACTCACGGCCAATAATCTTCATCGTCATCACAGGGTTCGTCTCACATCGGCGAGGGAAAAAGAAAAACGGACACTCGCCCAAGGCATCCCCAACGATACCGATCACGAATCACCATCCTCTAGACATCACGTTCCCCAACACCGGGCACATAAAGGGCTTGGAGGTTGATTGGGGTAACGATATGTATCTACAGCGCTGGTGGGCTTCAGACTCGTCGTCAGGGACTCTGAAATGCCAGCCGGATGGTGTGACAGGCAGCAGCATGCTTTCAGGCGGTCGTCAGGGGTCGACGACAGGGATCAACAGACCCAGTGGAACAGGGCGGCGTAAGTGAATACGTCCACATCCCCTGGTGCAAGGTCTGCCCGGGCTCGGGGCCAGGGACACTCCATCTTGGTCCATTGGTGCCGGGCTGTCGTCGTCGAGGCTCACGGGTCGGCAAAGGGCGGACAGAGTCGGCGACCGAGATCGAAGGAGCTAGGGTAACCGGACGACGGAACTCGGCAACGGGGACTGAAGATGCCATGGTAGCGAGAGGGCGTGGGCCAAAGGTCCATATCACCGGTGTCAGGGCATGTTCTTGTTGTCCTTGGAGCCGGCAACACGCCGGCAGGGTAGTCCACGTCGAGGGTCGTGGAAATCCAGGGGCAGAAGGAAAAACAGGGAAAGTCAAAGACGGCTTGACGGTACGGCTGCTGGAAAGAATCCCCGGACCAAATAACAGTTCAACGCATCAAGACAAATCCCTCTCGGCTCTCGCAACAAGAATGCTGAAAAGGGGGAACTTTCATCATATCGTCAAAGACAAGGCCGTACTGTGCCGTCAAGGGGAAACAAAATAAAACAAAACAAACGAGGGGAATACTCGATCGAGGCAGTCCCTCTGTGAACTGCCAGAGCAGGAGGTCTATATCCTTCCTGGCCCAAAGGCTCCAACCCAGTAGTCTGGTACGGCTGATGCTCCATCTGTTGCTCTGGGCCAGGAAGACCCCCTATAAATAGGGGCTCTCCTTCCCTCCATAGATACACAGAATACAGAGTCTTCCTGATCCACGGTCTTCCATTGATCAGTGATCCTGACCACAGGCCGCCAGGCCACCCTCTTTTGTGTGACACCTTCTGGCTGTACACAGAGCAAGCGGCAAGACGACCATGCCGTGGCGTGAGGATGGAGGTTGCCGTGATGCGACGGAGCGATGGGCGCGAGACGAAGCGATGATGGGAGTGCGGGCCAAAAGGGCTCGCCCAGACCATCGTCTGAACCTGTGGACAGAACAAGCGAGCAAGCGTCGAGTCAGCGATATCGTGGCGTGACCGGGGCTTGTCGTGGCGCGACGGGGGGATAGCGCGGCGATGGCGCGAGACAGAGCTTGGGGCGTGTCGGGGAGGTGGTCGTGGAATCCAGGGCGGAAGAAAACAAAGGCTTGACGGCACGGCCGACGAAAGGAAATACCCCAAAACAAACAACAGTCGTTCTCGCCATCGATCCAGATACATCTCTCCATCTCTCCATCTCTCCTCGGCAAAGAGGGGGCGCGCTGGGGAGGCCCTCTCGAGGTACCGGATATCTGACACGGATTTCAGGGGCCAACTACCCTTAAGGCATCGCATTTCTCGTCACGGAGTCTCGCGTCTTTCGGGGTGGCAATCGTCAATGCTGAAAAGGGGGAACTGAATGTTGACGATTCTCCACATCCACGCAACCCAATCACGGAAACCCCCGGAAAAGGATATCGGGATTCCAGGTTACATGGCCCCGGGTTGGAGCCCTGGGGACAAATCTGGTTGTCGCAAGGACGAAACAATGGAATGACGCATTGCCCTGCGAAGGCCAGATGAGTTTGGGGGTGCCGTGGAGCGACTCCTCTACCTCCAGGGTCCCGGACATCCCTTGCCAACTCCCCCGGAGGGGGCAAGAGTCTCGACTTGGAATTCTGACATCCGTTTGGAGGGTTTCCTGATTAGGTTCCGTGCTGACTGTGGAGAAGCGTCACATTATACGTTGACAAGAGATCAAGACCTTGACCTCAAGGGAGAAAATGAAAGAAGAAAAAAAGAGAAAGAAAGAGAGAAAAAGGAAAAAGAGGGAAATTCTCGATCGAGGAGGGCATCTCTCGTTGTGGACAGACTGGGCCGTCGGAACTGAAGCGACTATACAGAGATGAGCTGGCGGAACACGAGGGACGAACGATGAATGTTGCCATCGCCGTGCCGTGCCGTACATTGTGTGATCTTGTTGGGCGCCTGGACCTTTTCCCCTTGCTTTTGTGTTCCACGGCGGCCTTCTTGTGGATCGTAGCGCGACGGACCGATGGCGCGACACGAAGCGATGGCGGGAGTGCTGGGCGAAAGGGGCTCGTCCGGGCCATGGGGCCTGGCCGGACAAGGCAGAGCTGAGCTGGGCTGGTGGAACGCGAGGGGCGGACGACGAATGGAGCCTGTAAGCCAAGAAGGATAAGACCTCCTGTTCTGGCATGTGACACACCCCCTAGTTCTGATGGCCGAAGGCCGTGTTTGGAAGCCAAAGGACTGACTATCTAAGTGCTAGATATAGGATGAGGAAAAGGAGGAAGGAAATGATGAAAATGAGTGTGTGGCGACGATGCCGGAGACCTGTCGAGAGGAGGCCCCGGGGTCGCCCGAGTAGTCGGAAAGGTGGCTTGGCGATGGACCCGTACGGGGGCCCTGACGTCGAGGCTGAAGATGCCGAAGGGCCGGCGATGGCCGAGTGGTTGTTGTTGCCCGGAGACGGCCGGGGCGAGCCGTAGACTGTGGTGTCTGGTCCTTTTGAGCCGGAGGCTAGTGCCGGCTTTCCCCTCTGCGTACGGAGCGTTGTGGTCCTCGTCAGGAAGCTCACGTTCACTCTTCGCACGGCTCAGGGGGTGGAGAGAGGCCGATGGCCGAGATGGAGGCCGAGCCGGGCCGAGTCCGCACCCCCAGGTGGTGGAGGGGGCCCGGCTGCCGTGGGCCGAGGTGGTGCCAGTGGCGGCAAGGATGGCCACGGGCTCGAGAGCTCCGAACCCCCGGCGACGGGGAACCCGAAGGTGGCGAGGTCCAGACCCCCGGGGTGGGTTGGAGGTGGCGAGCTCCGGACCCCTGGCGAGGGGCCCAAAGGTGGTGATGGCCGTTGACCGGCGCCGCCGGGAGAGAGCCAGATGGTGGGATTGAGCTGGTGCGACAGTGGTTGGAAGCGATCTCGCTGGTTGGAAGGCGAGGAGTCGAGGCAAAGAGAGGTGCTTTTGACAAGAGTGCAGTACCGACCAGTGGAAGTGGCCACTGATCAGTGGAAGGCCATCTGGAGGAGGAAGACTCTTACCACCGCCGTGCCGTACCTTGTATGACCTTGTCGGGCGCCCAGAACCTTGCCCTCGTGCTTGTGTGTGTACTCGGTCGCGTGCCATCGAGACCATCTTGTGTGTCTGACACGTGCGAGAAGGGCTCGTCCCCGCTGTCTGGATCCAAGTCACGGCTGCGAGGAATCGCTTGTCGAGAGGCTGCGGAGCTTTTGTGGGCTGGCCGTCCTGGCAGTCGTGTCGTCGTGATGGAATCGAGCCGTGATTGTCGCGTCTGGACTCTGGACGGAACGAATTGCTGGCGCAGAGGCGGAAGGTCGAGGTTGTCATCAGCCCCGAGCACCACAGCGGTACTACGCCATCATTTTACTGCTTTCAGAGCAAGCGGCAAACCAGGAATCGTCTAAGGTGGTTGGGCGCGTTTGGCGGCGTTGTCGGGCTGTGGAACTGGACAGACTGAACGGGGCTGGGCTGGCGGAACGCGAGGGACGGATGACGAATGTTACTCGCCGTGAAGTGCCTTGTCGTCGTGTCTTGTCAGGGTCGCTGGCGCCGAGGCCAATGGTCGAGGACGGAGGCGTTCCGACAAGGGCGAGTTGTTGCCATCGGGGATTGTCTAGGCCCTTGAGCGTGCCACAGGAACCGAACCATTGCTGAGATCGGTTGGGCTCGTCCGAGGTGCTGATCTGCATTCGACACGAGAGTCGGAGTCTGAGCCGGGAAGAGAGACGCGTCTGCGATTGGCCCCCTCACCACCCTTCTCACCCTCACCACCCTTGCCGCCACCTCCATGACATGTCATCGACCTTGTCCATCCTTCGCCCATGACACCGGGGCCTTTTCCCTTTCCAAACGCCTGCCCCCGCGTGCACCAGCAACAGTGGCCCACTGGAATCAATGTCCTCGCATCCACACGTCAAGCCAACACCCTGGGAGTGGGAAGGGCTTCACCCGGGCGACTTGGGACCACCATTTCTGTTTCGAAGCAAAGCCTGATCATCATGTGCAGTGATCTGAGTGATGGATGCGAGATCGCCATTCGACTATGTTTTGTGATGGAGAAAGTGAGTTGCGCGGGCGGTCGGCGATGGCTTCAATCATCAGATGAGGGCGCGCCAGACGCGCGGGTTGGAGGGCGGGAGCGGGTGCGGGTATGGATGTGGGTGCAGGTGAGGTGGCACAATGCGGACGGGGGACGGGGGAGGGGGAGGGGGGCGGAGGAGAAAGAGAGAAGGGAGGCAGTGTAGGTATCGTGATGGATCGGTGGAGAAAAGGAGTCTGGGCCTGACACTCTCCGATGATGTCACTGGGGGGTGGGACAAAAATGCCCAATTACGTAATCCGCCATTTCGGCCAATGTCGTCCTCCGCCCACGAAAAGAAAAAGTCTTGTCCACAGTGCAGAGTGCACACTGCCCGGCACGCATCGGCCGTGGTGCTTGGTCTCGACTGACACCGCCTTCGCGATGCTTGACCACGCCGGCGATGTCATGGCACCGCGTGGTTCCGGCTGGGCACATATATGCGGGAGACCGAGCAGCCACATCGCCCAGAGGGAAAAGAAAAAAAGAAAAAGGCAAAAGTTCATCGCACCCAACCCCATACACAACGGTCACAAGACCAACTTGTCGTCTCCGAGGGGAGCCATGACTGTCACGGTCGCGTCAATTGCCACCTTGCCAATTCCCCTTTTTCTTTTGCATCAATCATCAATGGCGACGGCGTCTGTCACGATCGCCATGGTCAACGACGACCGTCTCTTCTCCCAACCACACAACCACCATCACTACTTCTTGTGTCGTTACCCCCACTGCATCTGAGCCACTCCAGGAGTCCCGTTGCTCGACGAGCCCGGGACATTCCTGTTCCATTGTCCATCCTTTCCTCCACCCAAAACCGCGGGCCGCTTGCGCCCGAAAACACGGTCACCGGCAACACGGTCATTTCTTCACCAACGTCAAAAGTCGACGCGCTTCCTTGCTGGCGCTCGGGGAGAGGCGTGATTCCGGCCTCGGCGCCGACATGGACGAGTGTCACCGCGTGCCGCACCAGTATCGTGACGTTGCATGGACCACCAGCCCAGCTGTCGTCGTCGAGACCCGCCAGACCTGCTCCAAAGTGTGCATGCCAATTGGCGTGAGTGTCATAGGTGGCCTCGCGACGGATGCCAGACTCGCGGGCACTTTGACCGCCGCGATCTCGTGGCTCCATCAAACTTGACGACGACATCAACCTTTGTGCGGATCTCGGCCCCTGATTGCTCGCAACATCGGCCAGTCACAGTCGGATTCGCGTCGTTTCCGGTATGCTCGGTGACCCTGCCGCCGCCGCTCATGACCGTGTAGTTGGCAGTCGAAGTGGCTACCGCAGCCTTGAGATATTCGAACACCCGCCCAGGTTGCGAAATGATCAATCACCGCATACAGGACGAGCCTCTCAAGGCTTGCAGAAACTCGTGGATAACCCCGAATTTGGAGTTGGTCGAGCTGGCATATTTGACAATGTCGGCCTGGTGCAAGGAGTGAAGATCGCCGGCAGACGGTGGAAGGTCGCAGAAATCCCGAAGCTTATAAACTCGCCATCCCGCTGAAAGTGTTCGTTGTGTTCGAAGGATGCAGAGACACGAGCCTCCAACAACCTCGGCCTTTCCGGGCCACCGTCCCGTCCCCGGGCAAGAAGTTTGTCAGCGCCCTCATCACAAAGCACCCCGAAGAGTAAAAGGGCCAAACATTCGTCGCCCACGACCTGTTGCCTCTTCGTGTCATGTGCTTGCTGAGCATCACGCCAGAGCCAGAGGTCGACAGAGCAGGGAAGCCGGAGCAGTTAGCAGACGCCAGTCGGCTCACCGACGGTGTGACCGTCGCGGTTGACGACGTCGACTGGAAGGTCTGCGGGCACTGTTCTGGGACCTCGTACACAAGGCGATCCGCGACTGGCGCCAGGGGTTCCCGGGGCTTCCCGACTGGGAGCTCGACTCGCTCTGGTACAAGTGTCAGCCCCTGAGATTTGAGGTTGGTGATGTTGGTGAAGCCGGGTCGGCGCGCAAGATGGAGACTACCTAGTTGTTTTGTGGCCACAAAGAGAGTGAATTGTCTGTTATCTGCAGAGGAGACGGAGGCCAAAGGGGGGGCTTCTGTGGCGAGCATTCATTTGCAGCAAAATGCACAATGTCCTCCCCAGATTCCTCCAACCACCGTGTGCAATTGCCGGTTTCCAATCGCTGCAAAGGGAAATGGGCCGTGTGTGGTTGATTTGGCGACTCTTGAGGAGTTGCCAAGCAGCCGGCGACCCAAAACAGGGGATTGACCTGCAAGTGCCGACGATGAGCGCTTCATTCAGACTCGAGTGGAGACGGTGTTGAGAGGCTGGATGCTGTGAGAACTGGAAGCTCCAGTGGGGGTTTGATCCACTCTCGGAAACATCTCCCTCGAGGGGAGGTACCGACAGAGCCCGAGGTCTTGGCCCCATGCTGTCCGGCGACATGATGAGGATGCTGTCGGCGCTGACGAGCGTGGTGACGCCTTGGACATCGGGGGTGACGAGTCGGCGTTGTTGTTACCGACATCCTTGAGTTTGCTGGGGTCGCCGGTGGATGTGCGAGGTCTGCATCCTGGCTGACTTGGACGGCCGAGAACAGACGGTTGCTGGTGAGCCTCAAAAGGTCGTGGGGGTGTCCGAACTGACTGCCTTGGCGGGGCATCTGTTTTGGCCAAGGGGGCGTGCAAATGGTGAAAGGCTCGGCGGTTGACATTGGCACTGGCACCCTGGCAATCGGCTGCCGGTCCGAGGGAATGGGCAGGCGGTTGGGTGTTGGGGGTGTCGACCGCGTGGTCGGGGCCCCAATCGAGCCACCTCTCCGATCCAGACACGGCTTTTGCATGCAGGTCAAGGGCCCGAGTCCGGGGGTGCGGGTGCTGGGCGGGATTCGTACATGGTGGCAGGGACTCTTTGGCCCGTGGAGCCTTGGGGCTGGAAGTCAGTCGCTGGAAGTCAGTCGCTGGAAGTTAGTCGACTCCATCAGCCAGGGTGGCAACAGACGAGAGGTGTTCCGAAACTCGTCGACATCGCGGCGGGTCCTGGCAGCCTGTGCAAAGGACGACGTCGCTGCCACGCATTGGCGTCCCCGGTCCATCAAAGCCGCGAGTTGGGTTCCAAGTCATTCCATGGCGAGGTCTGTCGGGCGGGCGGACTAGACAGAGCGGATGAGGAGAGAGAGAGCGCTAGCTCGGGTCCTTGCGGGTTCTCGCCGTGGCTTGGAAATGGTGGCCCAGGTGGGAGGGATCTCACCACCGGCGGCGAGGGGATGATGATGGGGTGCGTGCGAGCGTTGGGCGATGGGACGTTGATGTTGCGGCTTGGAGTCTTTGGGTGGGCAGACAAGACAGAGAGGATGGGGGGAGAGAGCTGGCTCGGGTCCTTGCGGGTTCTCGCTGTGGCCTGGAAATGGTGGCCGAGGTCGGGGGCATCTCACCACCGGTGGTGAGGGGATGATGATGGGGCGCGTACGAGCGTTGGGCGATGGGACGTTGATGTTGCGGCTTGGAGTCTTTGGGGTGGGGAGGGGGGATGGCGTCGAATGCTGCTGATGACAGATGGCTGCCTGCCTTGCCCTGGACACCCACGACTGTTGTCAGATGACCTTCAAGCCATGACACGCACGCCGCATGCGTGCCATGCAGCGTGGCAGGTTTCCGACGGCGACCTGCCATGGCTGGCTGGCTGCTGGGCGGTTCTCCCCTCCATGTGGACTTGTTCTCTGGCCTCGCTCCGACCTGGTTGTGTGGATTGTCGGACTGGTGTCCCACTCTGGGCGCGTGTGGGAATGGCGCGCTCGGGTGGGATGTCGACTGGGTGATCGATATTGGAGTCGGGATCGACGTGGTGCTGGCTGGGCTATGGCGGGTTCAATCGGGCATGCGCATGCGTGCTTCTCGAATCGCCATCTCGTCGTGTCGTTGGTGGTGGTGGTGGTGGTGGTGGTGGTCGAGTCGAGTCTCGAGGGAGCGACGAATCGCCATCTCGTCGTGTCGTTGGTGATGGTGGTGGTGGTGGTGGTGGTGGTGGTGGTGATGATGGTGGTCGAGTCGAGTCTCGAGGGTGCGACTTTGGGGGAATCGTGGGACATGGCGGGGGGCCATGGTGGCCCTTGGCGTCGGGACTGGGGAGGTGAGGTGATGCCAACTGGGTTGTCCTGTTGCTGGGGCACCTTTGCGCAGTTGATGCAGTTGATGCTGTTGTTGCTGTTGTTGCTGGCGTTTGACGTTGACGCGTTGACGCGTTGACGTCGCGGCGCTTGGCACGGGGATGTCGGGGGACGTTGAGGGCCGACGCGGAGGGCGCGGAGGGGGCTCGGGGGTGGTGGGTGGTTGGATGTTGGATGGCGACCGAAAGCGACAGATTCCAGAATTGAACCGAGAGCCAAAATTGGGGTGTTCCACTCGTCGTCGATGGGCTGTCGCAACTCGTCAGTGTGAACGCGGCAAAGAAAATGCAAAATGGAAATGGCAGAGTGGCAGTGCCGAGACTTGACAGAGGGGATGACTCAGCAGAGGTGATGGCCGCCGCCCCGCCCCCACCCAAAATGACTTGGCCAGTGTTTTGTTTTGTTGCCCCTTCTGCCATTTTTACCGCCAATCGCGCGCAGAACAACCCCCAGGCCCCAGGCCGTCCCCAAAGCGAGACAGCAAACGCAGTCCAGCAGGCTGTTCAGCAGCATCACTCCCACCGCCGCTCCCACCGCGACAGTTTGGGAATCAACTGATTTTGATCCAATGCCCATCATGTCATTGACGACTGCATCCCCTGTGTCACTCGACAGAAATGGGAAATGAGAAATGGGAAATGGGAAATGGGAAATGCGATGGCTGGATCGGCGTTTGCTTGCCGGTCATTTTTCTTGACATTCACATCTTTGACATGTCAAACGGGCGAGAGTCGGTTGCGACATGGACAAACGGGCAACTGGAACAGATTGTCGCAACAATTCCACCATGGAGTCTGGTACTTTCCATCTTCCTCCCCATCATTCTCGTCATCACAACTTCCATCTCCCACTTTCCATCTCCCTCTCCACCATTCGTCGTCAACACACCTTCCATCTCCCACCTTTGCCGGCATCTCAAAGACCGACCTGGACCTGGACCTGCCAGTCGTCGCTTCCATCCGCCACAGCGCAACCCCGAACTCAACTGGCCCCGCCGATCCCTCCAGCCCCCCCCGGACCGTCCACATGGCACGCATGTCTACGCGGCAAGCGAGCGAGTCCGTTCCGGGCGTCTCTGACGACCCTTCCGCCACCGGTATGGCACCAGCCACCTGCGCGCTGTGCCTCTCGAAATGGAAAGCTGACCCGTCCGTCTCTCGCAGATGCCCAACCCCAAAGTCCCCTCGCGACCGACAGCGACAAGGATGACGCCGCCAGCCCCGACGCCGATGGCGATACGGATGCCGATGGCGATGAAGAAGAAGAGGAGATCACCATCACTGCCATCGTGGGCCACACCGTGGACCCCGAAGGTGTCACGTTCGACGTCATGTGGGTGGGTTGGAAGCAGGGCGAGTCTCTCTGGAAGGTGCGAGAAGACGAACTCCAGATGCAGGGCACGTCGACCGAGATCATCAACCAGTACTGGAAACAGTACAACACGGAGAAAGGCTGGACGGGTAAAGGCTGGCGTCCCTGCGACACCCTCCCGCCCTACACCATGCCACGGGACCGCAATGACAACACGCACTATGCCTTGCAGGTCGACCGGCATCGAAAAAAGGGATCCAAGTACATCTTCCGTACCGAGTGGCTGCGTTGGGGTGGTCAGCTCACATGGGAGCCGGCATCCTTGTTTTGCAACCCTGCCAACTTTGCGATGGTGAAAGAATATGTTGACAAGCGCGTGGGTCCCTCGATGCGTCTGGGGCGCGAGTTTTGGCGACATCTCGGCCACAACCAGGCGGCCATTGCCAGGGCCATGCGAGCGCTGGAGGAGCGAATGCCGCCGGTGGACGAGGAGTGAGGATGCAGAAGGAGGATCTGGGCAGGGGACATCAGACGGCGGGTCAGGAGTGACGGGATCGCGGCACTTGTTCGTTGGTAGCTCTCTCATCCCCGAGGTTTGGGCAAATGCAAATGCAAATCTGCAAATCCTCAACCCAACCATTGCCTTGGCCTCGTTGTCCCATTTGTGCAAGTCGTCATCATCATCGTGGACCATTGTGTTGTCATTTTAATCCCCGGTTCGTCCCGTTCCCGATTCATCCCTCCGAGGCAGGCGAACGAGGACATCGAGTCGCTCCATGCTGCTCTGCCGTCATCGAGATTCCGGGCGTCGAGTCCTCCAACAGCTTACGCCCTTGAAAATCGTCAGTCCCCAATGCCAATGTCAATGCTGATGCCAATGCCGATGCCGATGCCGATTCCGATGCCAACGCGCACACGCCGTGCCAGCAGCCGTCCGCCCAGCACTTCCTGGAGTCTTGTGGTCCAGAATGAACCCTTCCATCACGATGCACATGTGGTCCGGCTTGCTGAACCTAATGTATGTGTGCCCCTGCCGGCTTGTCGGAGTCCCTCTCGCCGATTGGAGTGCTCGCTCATCCTCGCTCGTGGACAGAAATACCGATGACACCCACGCCGTGTCCGCCACCTTGCCGATGGCGATGCTGTGGTTGCCGCCGAGCGTCAGCACCAGCCGCCCGGCCGCCGCGTGCTCGTGCACCTGCCGTCTTGCCCAGGTCCGGCACGGGGGCCGCGGAAGGCTGGCGCGGATAGTGCACAACCTCGTCATTCCGGAGAACAACGGGGAGGATCGCGGTGATGCATGGGCTGTTTGTTGTCTCCAGCGCCTTCTCGGGACGCGCTCCAACGGTTGCGCCCATTCGTGGAGATCGGGAGTGTTGGTTCAGCACATCCCCGGCAGGACAGCCACAGAGATGTCGCTCCCCTCCTGCGAAAAAAAAAAAAAAGGGGAGGGGGTGTTGTTTGCGCACTGGGCATCCTTTACACATTGGTTGCACATTGGTTGCACGGTGCAGGTAATGTGTAGGTAATGGCCCATGCTCGTATTTGCGGTATTCGGACTGTATTGCTGTGTATTATGGTTGCCCCGTGCCCAGCGACGATCCGTGGCCCGAGCTTGGATCGTGGGACATCCGTGGCCCGAGCTTGGATCGTGGGACCCTAACCCCTACGATCCGGGGCCCGATCGTGAGATGGATCGTGAATCGTCCTGCCCTGCCCGCCCCAGCAACACCCTGGGCCCCCAAATCCCCAACCCCGCATCCGCCCTGTCAATCGCAACAACAAACAACACAAACGACATTTATGCGCTGATTGAGATGGCGGCGGCAGATGCGAATGCTGCGCTGCTTGCCACCAACGACGACGACGTCGCACGGATTCTGTCCCTCCCTGGGAATGACCTCGCGTCCGCGACAGGAGCATAGCAGACTCAGAGGTGCAATGAGGGGCGCCGACACCGACGGAGGTCACTTTCTCGGGGGCTGGTGCGTCATCTGCCTGTCGCCGACACAAAAGGCAATGGGCCAGCACAGCTTCGTCGCTGGCGCACCCAGGCCTGTTGCCACACCCTCCCCCATTTGATGCGGGGAATTCCACATTTGATGCATCGTGCGGGGAATCAAAACACCAACAACTCTTGCGATGTCAACAGACCGGACCGCAACACGACACCAGTCCTGATGACCACCAGTCTTGACGGTATACGACCACGGCGCTCCATGATCAATTCACACTCGATACAGATCCCCATCATTCTCCAGCTGTGTATTGGCAATGTCCCCTGGGAGGCCTCGCATCTCGTCCACACCACGAGCCCACGACATCGGCGGCCCCAATCATCTCGTCGTGTTTTCCCCTTCCCATGGACCCCTTCCCATGGACGACATGGCGAACATGGCGCTACAGCTCTCATTGCCAGTGCGCGAGTCGACGAGCCTGCGGGCAAGACATGGAGGTCACGAAGATGGAAGTTGCGATATTAACCCGTGTCAAATCATGGTCAGTCAATCCCACGAAAGCAAGGGATGGAAGTCACGAGAGAGCCTCTCAAGCGGCCCGTTGTGAAGCAAGGGAGTCAAGGACGTCGGGGGTGGTCCTGTCACTTTGGTACTGTGTTGACGAACCCTCGACTGGAAAGCGCCCCGCGCTGGTGTCTTGTGCCATGGAGGGGTGGACAGTGGCCCCAGCCATAGCTCCCAGCTCCAGCTCCCGAGACCGGGCTTCGACATGATCTCTTGGTTCCCGAAACTGCAGCCAGGGCAGACAGGTGGTGGCAGCACTGAGCCCAGAGAGGTCGCCATCATTAACCCTTTCGACACCGACATCGGACATGCCCAACAAAGGCTTGCCACAGGCCCAGGCCCGCCGCCCTCGACCTGTGTGGGACGACGTTGCTGGTTTCTGCCCGCCACACCCGCAAACAGGTCCCAGTCACCCGACATCTGCAAACATCTCCGCCGTGTCCGCCCGTCGCCCACGCAACATCTCCCATCGCAACGCAACCAACTCAATCGTCGCAAACGGGCAGCCCAGCCTTCCTCCTCTCCCTCTGCTTTTCAGCCGACCGCCGCGGCGACGACGCCCAATCGATTCCACCATCCGACAGCCTCAAACGGATTCCAGCTGGGCTCCGACGGCCAAGGAAACCGAGGGCACCAAGATGATGGCGCTCTGTCAAGAATCGCTCGCCAACATGGTCCAGACACCCTCCCAGATCCGCGAGCTGGCGACGACACCCCGGTGCCGCCGGTTTCCATCTCGATTCGACGACGCGACGCGCGTTCAAGACCGGTATGAGCAGCTCTGTCCACTCTCGACAAGCATTTCCTCGCAGCTGGGGACGTGATTTCTAATGATGTCCCAGACACATGAACTTCCTCGACCTTTGGCTTGGGCGCCGCGATTCCATCCAGACGCGACATACGCAGCACGACCCTCTGTCCCACGACGACTGCCACGCCCCTGCCCACGAGACCGAGCCCGTTCACGTCGCCGCTATCCACGAGGCCGAGCGCCAACCCAACACTTGGAAGTTGGGACCCAACATCTTTCGCATACCGCCCAAGCTCCCCTCCCCACCCGACCCCATCATCCGCAACACCACAACCACAAGCATGCGCTGATGGAGATGGGGCGTGGGCGACCACGTGTCGCGCACGTCGGGGTGCTGGTGCTGGTGCTGGTGCTGGTGCTGGTGCTGGTTTGTACCGCCAAAGTGCTGGCCGGTGGCATCCGGAAAATGGACATTGCATCCCATCTGGCGCATCTCGGGGGTGAGAGCCGACTTCATCTTGTCAACGTACTCGAGACGGTCGTTCGAGACGGTCGTAATCATCAACTGCGAGGCGCCTCGTCTCAATCACTACGCCGCCACGTTCAGCAGCCCCAACGTCAGTCATTCTCACAACAGCCCTCCCGACCATGTCGCCTTCGGCTTACAGTCAACAGTCGGAGGTGATCGCCACAATGGCCGGTCGGCCATGGTCGCGACGCCTTGTCACACCGCCAAGTTCAGCGTCAGTCATTCTCACAACAGCCCTCCCGAACATTGTTGCCTTCGGCTTGCAGTCAACAGTCGCAGTTGACCTCCACAATGGCCGGTCGGCCATGGTCGCGACGCCTTGTCACACCGCCAAGTTCAGCAGCCCCAACGTCAGTCATTCTCACAACAGCCGTCCCGATCATTGTCGCCTTCGGCTTGCAGTCAACAGTCGCAGTTGACCGCCACAATGGCCGATCGGCCAAGGTCGCGACGCCTTGCTTGACCTTTGGTGGCGGCGTGCTGGTCGAGGGGCTGGAGACCCTGGAGCGTCGATCCTGGCCCAGCTGCCGCCTACAACGACCAGGCTTGAGCTCTCTGGCGAGCGGCAGGCCAAGATCAGTAACGTTGGCGAGAGCGTGTTCGCCGGCTACCACGTCGGCCACACCGTGGTCTCGGTCACCGACATCGTCAACGTGATCCTGGTGCTGCATCACCACCATCCCCATCACCCACCGTGATACTCAGGGGCTGACAAAAGCCGATGTCGCGAGCGCTTTCGTCCCGTGCAGAGGCGTTGTCGGCGGACACCTTCAGCGACGCTGCGACCCAGAGCCTATGCCCGGCTCCCAAGAGGAGCCCCAAGCAGCAACGACAACATCACCACGCTGCCAGAGCTCTTAACACCTGGCTGCTATACCAGCATTCACATCACGCGCGTCAGCTACCACGTCTGGTTCATCCGCCATCACTTCTCGACGGTCAGTACCCAAGGTCGTCCAGCTCGTGCTGTCTTATCGCCTCGACCTCTGCTTCGCCAGTGGCGAGAGGGGGGAGGATCCGGGTGTGAAGCCAGGCCGTCGTGGCGATCCCGGCGAACGGGTTCTCGAGGAACATGACCGTCATGGCGCGAATCGTGAAACCCTTGCCGCCGAAACCCTGCTAAAGTCGGACAGGGAGACAGGGGAAACGCCTTCGCCGCCATTCCCAGCGACATGGCCTCGGCCACCGGCCAGAGCACCGAGTCGATGCTGCCGAAGCCGATGCCGCTTGGGTTGCCCGATGGCAGGGCGACGACGTCGATCGATGCTCCCGTCAGCTCCACGGCGGTGTCGACCCCCCCGCTACCACAGCGATGGACCATGGTCGACGAGATCGCGGTCGAGCCCGCGAACGCGACAACGCTGTAACCGCTGTCAGGCCCCACGAAAGAAACATTGGCGACCTCGCGGGCCTGGACGGCCGCTACCAGGTCCGCTTTGCTGTCCTATTGGTGCAAGAAGAAGGCATGGCGGGCAGAGGTGGCGAGCGCGTCCTGGATCTATGGCGCGGTCGCCGCCGGGCCAGTCATGCCCCTTTTACCAAGAGCACCTCACCGAGGGAATCTCAGCTGGTTTGGGCGGCACAAAAGGGGACCATGGCCGGCGTCAGCGACCTGCTGGAAGCCGTCCGGGAGGTCGGCTTGATGCGGACCGACATGGAGCCGCTGGAAATCGCACTCGGCAGTGGCGTGATTCCCCGACCACTGCCCGAGACGGTCGCGCAGGACGCCCCTGACCTCTTGCCCAGATGGTCGTCATCCTGCAAGCCGGGATACGCACCCCCGGGCTTCAAAGCGACACTGCAATACGGCGAGGCGGAGCGGTACCGTGTCTACTATCTTGGAGGAGCAGATGCGTCCATCGGGCGAGCCTGGACCGGCGTGTCGTCATAATACTTGTGGCATGGTCGTCCTTTGTGGGGCCTGCTACCTGCAGAACGACAGGTCGGAGGGACTGGTAGGCCCCGGATGTTGGTACCGGGAATCGCGCCCCCAGGGAGCGGGTGCGGGACCTCTTGTCGGTTACTACCCTGGCGATGGACCTCGTGGCGACGTCGGAGGTCACAGCCAAGTGGATGCGGCCACATGGGGCGGTATCGCCTGCATTCAGGGGGCCGTGGCACTCGTTCTTGTCGGGCATCATTCCCTCTTCCAGGCGAACAAGGGCGGCGAGGGCTGTGATGTGGTCTGGACAGAGTCGGTGATGTCGAGGATCACCTTCGGCCAGCTGACCGGCCCGAGGTAGGGAGGCGTCTCCGCCAAATACCTTACCAACACCCCCGTCGACATGATCGCAGAGAAGTCCCATACCCCTGACTGCCTGAGCAGCGGGTGGGCTACAGGAGCCTTTGTCCACGGGCGAGATGGAGGCTGGGTTGGGCCGAGATACTGGACGGGTCTTGATGAGGCCGGATGATCGCACCCAAAAGGGAAGTTGCCGCTGGCCAGACGACCATGGTGAGAATGAAGGCGATCGACCACGCGATGATGTCTGACCGGTCCATCAGGCCAGCCACTGCATCGAGGGGCTGTTGAAGATGAGGCTCATGCGTCCGACACGGTCAAAGCCATGATCAAAGGTCATGATCACTTGCGAACGCAGGGCGCTCTTGGTCATTCCCGATCCTTGGCCAGGACGACAGCGGCGGCACCGCCTTGGGCCTGCACCTCGGGGCTCGTGTTCGGCCTGCTGGATCACGCAAAGTCAGTCGATTCATCCAGGCTGGGACATTGGTCGGTGAGACAGATATGGCTCTGGTCTCTGAGGCGACCCGGTGGAGACAGAGCATCATCGACTCCCTGGGCAGCAGCGGACTGTCGAATAACGTCAGCGTGCTGATGTGGGCGATGGGGGAGTGGGTGCGGCTCGCGACGGCCAGGGCGAGCGTGTGGGGGGATTTGGAGGGGGCTGGTGGCGGCGCGCGAGGTGAAGTCGGCGCTGGCGGAGACGAGGGCGCGTCCCTCCGCCTTCCAGGGAATCTCGATAGCGCCGTAGTCGGTCGGAACCTTGCTGCCTAGCACCGTGTCGTGGGGGGAAGGGCAGGTAGATGGACGGGTTGGGGTTGGCTCGTTGAGTGGCCATTCGCGGTGCTGGTGGTGGTCACACGGTAAAAGCCCTGGTTTGCTGCGTCCGTCACGTCTGGTCTGGGAAGGAAAATACGGTCGAGGAGTCCCGAGGGGCGCCCGCTGGTGGTGGTGGTGTCCCGGTCGTCGGACATGGCCCGGGGTGCATGTTGAAAAAAGAAGTAAATTTGTTTACTTGCCCCTTGTTTCACCGTGCCGCTGCCTGACCAGTTGCACTCATCAGCATGCATGCATTATGAAACTTCCGATTGTCCTTTCCACAAGTCCTCCAACCGCCGTGTCAATTGCTGAATTCCAAGTACCTGCTACCTAAAAGAGGGGACTCGGACCTGTGGGTGCCGGCGGTCGTCGCGGGTGGAACATTGCAGGAGTTGGGACATGGTTGATTCACCATTAACGACGCCGGGGCGTCGACAATACAATCCAGCCCTGGTTTGTTTGTTAGCGCGAGACATGCGAGATACTGGCCAAGTCTAGAAACCGTTTCAATAAAGGCCTTGGTAATAGAACTGTATACCTATTTCTCTACCAACCAGGTCTGAACCCAGAACTGGAGGCGTTTACTCTTGTCATAAAGGTATCACTTCCTTACGCGAGACATTCGACACCACGGCCAAGGCCCTGAATAAGAAGCCGGATACCTTTCCCTTGCTTAAATGGAACCCAAGCTCCGAGCCGGACACCTATATTTCTGCTAACCAGGTCTAAAATCCAGAGCCAGATACCTCTTTCTCTACTGATCAGCTCCCAAAGCCAGAACTGGACGCGTCTGGTTTTGTCGTTCAGAGATCGCTTCCTTGGCAAGAGGTCCCGCGCCAATAAATAAACCAGGGGCTGCAGTGTATTCTGCACCGCCGCCTTGAATGCCAGCGCCGCGAGCGAGAGTTTCCCGGTCTCATTTATATTGCCCAGGCCCTCCTCGAACGGAAAGCCCTTGATGCCATGTCCGTGTTGGGTCCGTCGCTGTTGGTCCCAGCCCCCGGGGGTTCAGAGGCACATTTGAGCCGGCCGAGTCTTTGACGGTTGCATTACTTGTAACTCGGGGTCGGTGCTTTTCACTTGCAGGTTTCCACCACTCAATTGTCCATGTCATTGCCCGCCCTCTCCCCTCTCCCTTCAAGAATGTCATCTTTGTGTGTTGATGACGGGTGCCGGATTGTTGTTGCATCGTTGACTCGGCTTGACCATGATGTCAGGGGTTGATGCTGATGCTGATGCTGACAGCAAGGACTGGGAATCGCGTCCATTGCTCGAGTCATTTGCCCCGGCGCTGGTGGATGGTGCGACTGCAAGTTGGGCGGGGTCAATTTCCATTTGCCATTGTCAATTGCCATGGGCTGGTCGGGGCTGGCCGCTGCGTCTTGAGGGAAGCACTCAGGCACTCAGGCACTGCGTGACATTTGACGAGCAGCAGGTGGTGGATCAATGAGCAGGGCCACATGGGCCAGCTGGTGATGCAGCTGACCCCAGGGCCCTGCAGGGTTGACGGGGTTGGTGGGGTTGGCGGGGGCGCGGGGTCGCTTGGTCGTGGGGGCACATTGGCGCTTAGTCATGGATGAACAGTCGGTGGGGACCCCCATAAAGTCATCGGAAAAGTCTGCTCCACATTGACCACAAGCTTGGGCCGACATCCTCAGGCATCCGAGGCATCCACGCATCCACGCATCCCAATCGCGACCCGCGACCGCGACCGCGACTCCATCTCCATGACGCGTCACCCGACATTCCGAACCACACCGCCGGCCTGCATCCATCAATTGTCATTGCCGGCCTGCATCGCCGCCTGCATCAATTGTCATTGCCGGCCTGCATCAATTGTCATCGCCGCCTTGCAGACCGACCGTCAGCCCTCAGGTACGGACGGGGCACTCGGGGCGTGCACGTGCCTGCTGCGTTTGTTGTTTGCATTCCATAATTCTCGAACGAACAGTTGGGAGGCAGTCGCGAAGTTTTCCGCCCGCGCCTGCGCCTGCCCCGACTCCCAGCTCGGGGGATGGCGCAATTCCCCCTCCCCATTTCTCCCGTCTCTCTTCGTCAATCATCAATCGCCCCGGCACGAAAACGACCACGACCACGACCATGCACTGAGATGCCGTCGGGCGACGCAAATGCAGATGCTGAGCTGCCGCTCTCGCCAACGTCGCAACCTCAACCCCACCCGCAATCCCTCGCCCTCGCCGGTGCCACCAAGTCGAAGCTGCGCACCCATGTCGAGGCAATTGGCCACCACGTCGACGCTCTCCAGAACCAACTCGATTCTGACGCTGACGACACCAGCGACGACGACAACGACGACGACGACGCCGACCCCGAGATTGGCCGTGGCTCTGGCGCCCGCCCGCCCCTCCGGCGTCGCAAATACGCATACCCCAAACGACCAAACAAACGGGTCCTTGCCACACGCCGGGGCTGTCTCAACCAGTGGAACATCTCGTCCGAAGAGCTCGACTCGCTGCGCCCGGAAGACCCTGCCGGCGGCGGTGAACGCTTCTACAGCGACCTGCGAAGGCTGTCCAAGGTCACGTCGTGGGAGGAAGCTCGTCGGCTGCTCTTCGCTGCGCGCGACGCCCGCGTGGACACCATTGGAAAAGGAAACAGCACGAGCAGAGATATCCTGGGCCGCGACATCACCCGCGCTCTTCGGGACTCTGCCCCTCGTCGGGACTCTGCCGCTCGTCGGGACTCTGCCGCTCGTCGGGACTCTGCCGCTCGTCGGGACTCTGCCCCTCGTCGGGACTCTGCCCCTCGTCGGGACTCTGCCCCTCGTCGGTATGTTTCGCCAGTTTCTGTCCAATCGATGCTGACCTTTTCCTCCAGAGTCTCTTCCGAATCTACAGCCGATACCACCGTCAAAACGGGTACCGGCCCCGACACAAACAAGCCGACGTCTGGTGACGACAACCAGAGCAACGACGACTTCTACGAACACCCCGAAGATCCCTACTCGGACGCTGACGACGAGGGCGACCACTTTGCCCCCGCCTCAGAAGGAGAGTTGGATGAGCCAAACGACGACTTTGAGTTGCCTCTCGGTGAGTCCTCACAATACACCTTGGAGAGAGCTGGAGTCTGGCCCAACGCTGACACGTACCAGATCACAATTCTCAGACCGACGATCCCATCGAGCATCGCCGCCGCCACGCTGAACCCGATCCCTGGTCTCCCGACGTCGACCCGCAGCTCGTCAACCCGAAGGTTGTCGACCCGCAGCTCGTCAACCCGAAGCTTGTCGACCCGCAGCTCGTCAACCCGAAGCTTGTCGACCCGCTGCTTGTCGACCCGCTGCTTGAGCGGACCGAGGACACCAAGCATACTCACCAAGCCTCGCCTCGCCCACTCACCGACCACACAGCCGTTGGCACTCCCTCACCACCTCCTCGCCGGGTCTGGGATATGGCGGCTGGCCGAACCACGTCCCTCCAACTGTTCAACAGGAAACGCCCGTTTGACGATAACGATGACGAGAACTTCTTGAACGACAATGAGAACTTCTTGAACGACAACGAGAACTTCTTGAACGACAACATAGCAGTCCGCTCCCGGCACCACAAAATTCGGAAGCTGGTCAACACTGAGCACCAACTCGTTCGTGGTTCAACATCCCTCGATCTCACCATGTCGCTCGAACCGCCCATTGAGGACCCCGGAGCCCCCGTCGCATTGGACGTCCCTGAATGTCTGTCAGCCTCGACCGGGTGGCTCACCGGCGAGTGCATCGCACACCTCTTGAACGTTGTGTTGGCTGGCTTTCCCCTGTCTCTCTGCGTCGCCGATACCAGCGGGCTCGTGACACCCTGGATGCTGGCGAGCGGATGCCTTGCATCAGCCAAGGCAAAGGCAAATCAAATCCTCCTGCCACTTCACATCTGCTCCAACCACTGGGGTTTGGCCGTCTTGCCGCTTGAAGGCGATGACCCCATCGAGCTTTTCGACTCGCTCCCCTCGGCTGCCCGTTCCCGCGACGCCAAACAAAATGTGCACGAGTTTGTCCGCCAGCTTGTCAGCAACTGGCCATCTGGAGGACGTCAGCTGCCGGCATCATGGAGAAGCCACCGACCGCGCATCATCTCGTCAGCCGTGCCAAAGCAGGACAACGCCCATGACTGTGGCGTTGCCGTCATTATGGTCGCTCTCCATGTCATTGCCAAGAAGCGGCTCCCCAGCTTTTGCCACTTTGGACTTTGGAGGAGACTGCTCTGCCTCCTCCACCCCAACTCTCAGCCCACGGTCCCCGATGACCCTGAGCCAGGAAAGCTCTCAGCGCTCCTCGACGTCGACCACGCCGACTGCAATGCGATCAGGGCCGATGCGCCGATGCAGGACCTACCCCTCCCCCCTTCGCCAATCCCGATGCCTGCCGATGCGGCCGGCTCCTTTTCTGCAAGCCTTGCGCATGCGATCCGGCAGAGCGCGCTCCATGATGCCTACGCCAAACAATGTCGCCAGCAGGTTCTCGACGTCGTCGCGCAACGAGTCGAGGCGGCCCAGCGGCTCGAGGACACGCTCATCGACATGGCCTCGGTTGTCAGCACCATCCACCAGCACTTGGTCCATCCGAATGCCGAGCTGGATGCCATTGATTTGGCTCAGGGATGGTCCGGTCACCAGCCGCAGGAAGGTGACAAGCTGACTGCCGCGCGCTCGGCGTTGGCTGCAGCAGTTGGACGCTTCAAGGTTGCCTGTGATGCTACGACACATGGTCTCGAGCACATTGGGCGGTTGGTTCGAGATCTAGATGATGCAGCGCGGTCTGCGTCGGGGTAGCTGACCAAACGGTATCAGCGGTGTCGGAGAGGGAGTCTCGCAAGCACTGCGGCTTTCTTTGGGTTGGGGGAGCAGATGGATGTCATGGGCGAGGGAGGCAGCTGGCCCAGATGGAAGGCATCTGTGGGCCCAATGGCTTGGAGGACCTCGGGTAGTTTTGGCACGCGGCCTTGTCGGCGCGCGACATGCATGACATGACTTAAGAATCAAGGCCTCAAGTGAGTTTTAGTCCCAAAGAAAGGTCTCGCTTTAGCACCCTGCCGTCGTGATATGTGATTGTTGACAGTCCAGAGTCCAGAGTTCAGGGGCCCAGAGCAGAGCCCAGAGTGTACCACACGCAGATGGTCGGCGTGTGGGAGCACGTCAACCCCGACAGCTCCGTCCCCGACCTCTCGCAGCCCACGAGGGCCTTGATCCGAGAGGCTTTGATTACAGAAGGTGCTGACCCGCCGGACGCCGATGACGTCAAAAAGGAGCTGGAAATGGCTTTTTTTCGAGCATCAAGCAGCCATGGCCCCGTGGGCCTCACGGACCAACCGGCTCCAGGGGATCTGGAAGTGGGTGGTGAAAACCATAAACCCCAACCTGCTCAGGTCTATCATGGTGGCTTCGTCCATGCCGCCTGTGGCGGCCCCCGTTGGAACAGCCGGTTCCACGGGGGAAGCCGCCCAACCAACCGCCGAGGTCACCGTTCGGGGTGGTATCGAGGGTGTCTGCACACGCAGCTCGCTCCGGGTGGCCGGCAAGCGAAAGCGCTGTTCACGTACTTTCCTGTGGGCGGTCTAGGGGTCGGCTCTCTTGCGACGGCAGGGCGGCTTGCAAGATGGAATGACGTGCTGATGGTGGTGGTGATGGGGATGATGGATGGGGATGCAGGGATGACAGATGAAGACGACGTATGGGGATGGTGGACGGGGATGACGGATGGGGATGACAGACGGGGACGACGGATGGGATGATGGATGGGGACGACGGATGGGGACGACGGATGGGGATGATGAATGGGGATGACAGATGGGGACGACGGATGGGATGATGGATGGGGACGACGGATGGGATGATGGATGGGGACGACGGATGGGGATGCCAGACGGGGATGATGGATGGGGATGACAGATGGGGATGATGGATGGGAATGATGGGGAGTCCCGGCCCGTTGGCTATGCCAGAGCTTGTTTGGCGTTGTTTTCAGAGTCAGATCCGTCCACACGCTGCCATCTGGTCGCAGGCGACACTACTCTCGCACAGTCGCTGTTGGCGGCGGCTGGGTAAAGCCATACACCTACTAGCCTGCCTGTCCGTATTCCTCGTCCGCGGTTTTGAACAAGTAGATTGTTGTTGTTGTAGTTATTATCAACGACCCATTTGAAGCCCTAATAGCCATGGGGTCGCGCTGAGCGGGAACTAGATACACAGTGGTCCCTGGTCCCCGGTCCCCGTCAGCGATTCCAAGCCTCGTTCGGCGGTGTGCCGGAGTCAAGCCGTTGAGGCTGTCTCCGGCGGTCAAACTGCCATCCCTCGCCTTCATCTGCTTGTGTGTACAGCGTTGGTTGGAGGCGGCGATGCCCAGGGCGCGTTCTGATCGCGCCCCGTGATATCGTCGCCTTCGTGGCGGCGGTCGGGGTATTTTCCACACACACCCTGCCTGCACGCCTGTTCCAGGCCTCTCGGCCGTACTCGACGCCTCTCGGCGTTGCTTTTGCGCGTAGTGTAAGCCTCGAGGTGGACAAAGGAAACAGAAGGTTGTGGTTTATAGACACGTAGTTAGGAAATACGAAGCCAGTGAATCAGACCCAGCGCCCGACAACTCCAGATGTATGTTTTGTGTGCTTTCCCCCGCCGCCGACGTGGGCGACGTCAATCCCCATCTTCCCCCTTCGTCGGGGGCGTCAGGCATGATGATCCCAGGACGACGAAAAGCTGCTTTGTCTGGAGTTCTGAACACAACCCGAATCATGTGGAGTGTGTCATCATCTTGAGAGTGTCTGGAGCGACCGAGCTGCGACGACGCCGCCTTTCTGGAGATGGAAGTCTGGAAGGTCTGATACCTGGGCGACTCGCGCGCTGGAGATGAACAGGACCTTGTCCGCGGACGGAGCGACTGTCACTAAACTGCGAAGACGCCAATGTCGAATGCAAGTCGACTGGGGGGCGCTCGATGAGTGTGATGGCAGGGTCTAGGGTCTACTTGATGGACAGGGTGACTGGGGCACTGGACACGAACTGGATGAAGCGAAAGAAGGCCTTGCGCGGACCGGACCGAGTGTTTGAACGGTGCAGACGCCGCTTGGCCGGTGGATCCGTTGGAAGTGCTTGGTTGCGTTGAACTGGCGGGACAGCTTATCGAACTGGTCCATCTGCTCTCTCAGGGGGTGGTGAATCCGGGCACTGGCGACGGCACACCGGCTCACTTGGGATGGCACCTGTGGCCCATTGCTTCGAAAGCTGCGTAGACGGGGTGAAAGAGCTGTGACGCCGCTTCGCTATGGGGTATGTGGGTGCGAGGCTCTCTTGCGACGGCAGGGAGGCTTGTGAACGGTGGAATGGCATGCTGGCGACGATGGTGACGGGGATGGGGATGGGGATGATGTTCCCGCCAAGGGAGCGACTGAACTGCGAAAACGAAGCGGTTGAACGGCGTGGACACTGCCCTGGAGGTAGAATCTTGCAAGTGCTCGATTGCGATGACCTTGATCTCGGTGCAGTGGTGGAGCGACTGAACTTCTAGGATGACTCGAGCGCTCTGGGTGTGGAATGCTGATGGCAGTGATCTCGCCAGCTTACGGAGCGACTGAGGTGCGAGGACGCCTTTCTGGGGAAGTCTTGATGTTGGCGCGCGGCGACGGAGTGGAAAGACGTCGAACAGCTTTCTAGAGCGCTGAAGACGAGCTGAACATTGTGGACTGTGTAGTAGTGATGTCTCTTTAGCTTGCGCACTGACGGAGCGTGTATACTGCTGGTGAATTGGGGGAAACCCACCCTGATGAACAAGACCACACCGCAACAACTAGGCGGGGCGGCGAAGCCGCCCCTAAGAAGGGTGGAATTGACTGCTTCGGGCAGCGACTGTCTTGTCTGGCGTGTCGTATATGTTATGTTGGAAGTCTAGCTATTTAGATCGACTGCCGCGGCAAGGAGAAAAGGGGGCCTTGGATTCCGTGCCTCGGTGGGTGCCACAGCCTGCAGCCTAGATGCCAGATGCCAGCACAGATGCCAGCGCGTAATCGCCCTACGCCCTAACTTCAGCGCCCCCTCGAGTCTGCGGCAGGCTTTGGAATTAGTACATGAGTATTTAGTACGAGTACGAGTATTACTCGTACTAGGCGTATTTCTACTCGTACTCGAACTCGCCAAGAAATACTCGTACTCATACTCGTACTCAAGGTCGAGTACTAAGTACAACTTATGAGTACTTTTACTAATAAGTAGTAATTACGTAATAGTAATAGTATAGTTAGATAGTAGTATTTATTTTAATATACTTATATATAGAAAGTATATCTATATTATTATTCCTTCCTTTAATATAAGTAGTATAATATATATATATAGGTATATAACGTAAAAATAATAATTATTATATAGAAATATAATACTTATACCTTTAAAAATATATAGTATTAAGTCGTATAAAAGCCGATAGTAATATATTAAGTTATAAAAGTACTCGAGTTATACTCGAGTCGTACTTAAGTATACTCGAGTATACTCGAGTATACTCGAGTATACTCGAGTATACTTAAGTATACTCGAGTATATTTAAACGTACTCGAGTACGTTTTAACGTACTTAAGTTCTTTTAAATAGGGCTTAAATTTATATTTAATATACTAAGTACTATTTATACGTATATATACGTTTATATTATATCTAAGTAATATTAATATATTTATATATATTAGCGTAGTTGTATTAGAAGTTAGTTTTAATTAAAAAGACTTAGAATTTTAAAAGGTCTTTAGTTCG
>MU839486.1:0-202602 GCA_030685255.1 Podospora conica
GTCGGTACTAGTTCGGCCGGAGCTCGTATCTCCCCCGGCTCTCCTTCTCTCCGTCGTTCGGCTCGTCGTCCCATCACCCGCATCGTCGTCACGCAGGGTAGGAAGCCTATCTCCAAGAAGTAGTAGTAGGCTCGTCTAGTAGTAGTTTAGTCGTCGCGTCTATCGCGCCCGCGGTCGGGTCTCCTTCGGCCCGCTCTCGCTCTCATTACGTTACTTTCCGGTAGTCAATCCCGTAGTCGGCCTTATACCGTCCCCGTTCTACTACCCCCTTCCGTCCCCCTCGTCCTATACTCCCCCCTTACTCTAGCCGTCTACGCTTCGTATTTACCTCCTATTCCTTCTACCTCCCATTATTGTTTATCCTTATAAGCGCCCATCTGTTTTCCCTTTCCCTATCGTACTCCGCGTTCCGCTCTCGTACCTCCTTCCCTCTCTCTTCCTCGTCTTCCTCGAACTCCTTCGCCAGTACGTACTCCCGCAGTCGGCCTATCCTCATCACCCATACCACTACCTTCCGTACTATCTCCTCCTACGTCAGGGCCTCCCTCAGCCCGTCTACGTCCCTCACCAGGTCTCCCATATCCAGCCTCGCCCTATCCTCGTCCCATTCCCTACATCTAAGGATCATATATACTACCGTCTCATTCCCGCACCCTCCGTCGCACCTCGGCGTAAGCACGTCTAGTACTCGCATCTTATACAGGAACGCGTTCAGGCCGATAACGCCTATCCTTAGCTATATAAGGAGTAAACTCCTTACTTTAGACAGTTTCTTATGCCTTTCCAGCTATTCGTTATCCTCTATAATCGAGATATCCACCAGGTCCGCCGCCTCTTTATACCTTAGGTTACGTTCTTATGCCTCTCGTATCTTCCTCGTCCTCCTCGCGTACCACTCTCCGTACGTTAAGTCTTCCGCCCTCCGTTCGTACCAGGGCGGTAGCCACGGGTCGTCTAGCTAAAGTCGCTCCGGCCTCTCCCCGGGGTCCGCCGCGTATTCCATAATCCAGGTTTCCGCCCAGCCTCTCTTCCTCAGTCCACTATTCGGCGGTAGTCTCTTCGGTTACGGTTCCCTTCCCCTTCGCCTCCTCCTTCTCCTCACCATCGCCGCGACCTTCGGGCCGATCTCTACCAGCATACGTAACATCCCCGTCTTCTCCCACCTCTTCTCCGTCTTCGCCACCCATTACGACAACACGATATCTATTAGTAGGCACCACGCTTCCGTCTCCACGTTTCTCACTAGTGTCGCCTTATACGCTCCGATCACTATCCGAAGGCACTTCGTCTACGCTATATCCATCGTTCTCGCTACCCCCCTCGGGTTACCCCCGAGCTCCGTTAGTATATGCCACGCGTTCGCTCCGTAGCAGATAACACTTCGGATAACCTTCGTATATATCTCCCTAGCTTTCCCCAGTTTCACACCCCAGGTCTTTCCAGCGAGTCGTGTAAGTACGAGTACCTATATCTCCAGCTTTCTTTTTACTTACTTACCGTACGCCTTAAAGTTCAGCTTACCGTCGAGCCAGACTCCCAGGAACCTCGCTAATGGTACGGGGCTCAGTCCCTCCTCCCTCGGGCCGAGTAGGAAGACCTTGTCCGTTAGCTACGTTCTAGCGCGCGTAAAGTATAGGAGCTCGCTCTTCTTCGGGTTATACGTCATTCCCACCTCCTTCGCCCATTCGTCGCAAACTTTATAGGCGGCTTCGAGTTATCTACATACCGTCTTCGCGTCCCTTACTACCGCCAGTAGGTTCGTATCGTCTACGTACCCAACTACGATCAGCCCAGGCAGCCTAAATAGCCTCTCGTACAGCGGGGTAATAAAAAGGATAAAGAGGACTAGGGAGAGGGGTAATCCTTATAGTATCCCCTACGTAACGAACTATTCCGGCGCCATCTTACCATCGAACCGAAGCTGGACCTTCCTCTAAGTAAAGTAGCTCCGAAGCCAATCTATCAACCTCTTTTCGAAGCCCTACTCCCTCAGGATATGGAACAACCAGGTCCAGTCGACCCGATCGAAGGCCCCGGTCATATCGAGTTAAAGGAGAGATACGACCGCGCCTCGCACCCACGCTTCGTAAACTACGTCTGTAACGACTCTAATCGCGAGGTCTATTAACCTCTATCTCCTAAAGCCCATCTACATCGGTAGGAGTACCCCCGCGTTCTCAGCTACGTCGCTTAGCCTTCGGGCCACCAGCGCCTCGATAACCTTCCCCACTATATTCAGCAAGGCGATTAGTCGGTATACTCCTACTTCCTTCTAATCCTCGATTATCTTACCCACCTTCCTCAGGACGCTAACGGTTACGTATCGCCATCTATACGGGTAGTACCCGAGGCGAAAGCTAGCCTCCGTAATCCTCGCCAGGACTACTAAGAGCTTCCCCTCTTAATCGCATACTTTAATAAACTTGTTCGATAGGCCGTCTAGGCCAGGGGCTTTATTATTAGCAACTTCCCTTACGATTCCGCGGATATCTCCAGTTATATCATCCCACTTCAGCTTAATAGTACCCTTAAAGGATGCCTCCGGCCAGTCTTAGTCTGGAATACTATCCGTATTCGTCTCGGCCTCGGGGAAGAATCGTTTCCCCAGCACCTCCGCCTTCTATTCGTACGTTTTAACGTCCTAGGGTCCGTTTAGCGTACTTCGTAGCGCTAGCAGCGCTAGCGGGTCTGGCTTCTAGTAACTCCGGAGTCTCGCCCATCTCTCGATATTCCACATATTCTTCGGGTTCTTCTCCCTCGCCACGATATCGAGGTTGTTTCGCCAGCACCTCCTCTATACTTCGTTGATCGCTCGGTCCTTCTTCCTCCCCGCCTCTTTCAGCTCCTCCAGCGCGTTCCCTGTGTTCCGGTACCGCCTCCACCGTCTTTCGGCCTTCCTTTCCTCCTTCACTACCCTTTCGACCTCTAGGTTCCACCACATCGCTCTACTACCCTTATTATTCTTTCGCCTCGGGACCGACTCGTCTACGATCCACTATAATTCCTCCATCATCACCCCTGTCGCCCTTTCCAGCTCCTCCACCGTCCCTATCCTTCCAGGTCTTAACAGCTACCTTACGCCCAGGCCGACTTTCAGCCAGTCCATTCTTACCCAGCTATACCCCCCCGCTTCGTCGTACTCCTATATGCTAGGCGTATTCGTACCGACGACTATCGCTACTTGTAGGGCGTAGTCCGACCCTACGTATAACTCTGCTCCGTTATAGTAGATCTATAGGTCTTGCGTCGCCCAGACGTAGTCGATTATCCCATCTCTTTCCCCGGCCCTCTTTCCCCTCCTTATCGGCTCTCCCTTTAGCGTATATAGGTCTAGGTTCCAGGCGTCTACGAGCCGAATAAGTACCGATAACTCCCTTAATGTTCTATCGTATACGTCCCACAGCGGGTAGTGTACGTTCATATCCCCCACCAGCACATCCCTCCCTATCGGTTCCCTATCGTATAGGTCTCGGAGCGGCGTCGTCCAGCCGTATCGTTTGTATTACTCCGAGTATATCGAGTATATCGTTATCGCTTCGGCTCCCTCCCCTATCGTAATCGCCGCCCAGTCGACTCCTCCATCCGCCGTCCACGCCTTTCTATCTATCTCCTTACTAATAAAGATCGCCGCCCTTCCCCCGAACCAGACCATCTCATATCTCCCCCCTCTTAAGTACCTCGGCGCACCTATATTTACGTCCCGGGGTAGCTCCTAAATCGCCACTACCTCGTACCTCTCTCGGTTCTCCAACGCCTCCTTCATCCTATTTTGGTTATTATTAACGTTCCAATACAAGATCCTAAGGTCTCGTACTACCATATCGATAGTTAAAGTCTGTCGTTACCTTCTTCGCTCTCGAACTCAACCAGGCCCGTAATATCCTCCCTCTACATCAGTTCCTGTAGGAGCTATAGGTCCAGACGCTCTACCTCCCTCGTCGCCTCGTCCTCCTCCTCCTGTACGCTCTACTACGACGCTCCTTCGGCCCTTATTCCGAGTACCTTCTTCCCTCCTTATACGACGAACTTCGCGAGGGTATTACCGTTAGCCTTACCTACTTTAGTAAGTAGTACTATTAGGCCCGGTCTCCCCTTAGTTAGCTTCGTAACGCCTACTACCCGCGGGCCGACCGTTACCGCTACCGCCGCCGACATTCCCCTAGTCTGGACTCTCGACTACGTACCGAGCTCGGTTATGTTCGCTCCCGTCACTTATATTTATTCTCTTCGGCGCGCCTACTATTACTAGTACTATTACTAAGGCTATTATCTACTCTATTACTACAGTTAGGTCTATATCAGCCTCGGGGGGGGGGGGGGGATATATACGTTACGTCCTCGGTTCTCCAGCGGGAGGCTAAAGTACTTCGTTAGTCTTTAAAGGAACCTCTCCCTCGCCCTTTTCTTATACTCCTTCGCCACAGGGCAGTCCGCGCTAAACGCCGTATACCTGCCCTTACAGTTTAAGCACGATAGCCTTACCCCTTCTATTCGGACCTTACATAGGGCCTCCCTCGCCCTAACGTCGTAGCTATCCGAGTACGCCGACGTTCCGCACAGCATACAGGCGAGTCTCTCTTCGCAGAACTTAACCTTATAACCCCACTTCCCGCACTTATAGCACTAAAGCGCCCTCGCGTCTCCTTCGAACCGCTCGCATAGGTAATACCTTACCTCAAGGAGAACCCCTTCTTACGTCAGCTTCACTACGTCCTAAAGCCAGATCACTTCCGCCAGGAGGTACACCGTCCTCGACATCGTGCCGTCTACGTTCCTACTATTCATACCCCGCGGCACGACCTTATACAGCCTAACGCCGTTAGTCGTTTCCAACGCGTACGTCAGGGCGGCTTCATCCCCGTCGTACTACATCATCATCTCCCTATCGATCCCCTTAATCACCACCGGGAAGGTCGTCCTTCTAATCTTAACGCCCGCTCCAGGGAAGCACTACTCCGCCCACTCCTCGTTATCTAGGTTATTATATCTCTCGAATTACGCCGCGTCGAATTAAAGGACCAGGTCGTTACTCTTATACAGCAGTCGGCCCGACATACATACGCGCTCGCCCCATTCCTATCCCGCCTCGTTAACTTCTACGACCAGGTCCTAGATCGACCGATTAGCGAAGTATCCATCCGGTACCGAGAGTACTATCTCTCTAGTTACCTTCATAGGGGCGACGTATTCCCGCTCTCCCGTTAGGGCTCGGACTATACTACCGCTATCGTATACGGGTACCGCTACAACCGCGGCCCAGCTTCGGGGTACCATCGGTACTCCCTCTCCTACGCCTCCTCCCATCCGTCCTTATTAGCTCTTCAGTACCTCTTCAATCCTCTTAACTCCTACCTCGATATTGTCCAGCTTCGTATCGGTTATCGTTTTAGGGCCCGAGGGCGTCGCTTCTTCGGTACGCTATCGTTCCTTGTAGAAGATATATCCAAAGAGGTTATCAGCCTCCTTAAAGATCTACGCACAATACTCCTTTAACACCATACCGGAAAACTTGTCGAGTAGCTTCTTCAGCATTCCGTCTTCCTTCGCCCTTTCCGATATCTCGCCGAGAATATATCTCTTTCGGTACGCGTTCGTACTACTTGCGGGTACTCTCGTCGCGTCGGTCGCGTTCGCGTACTAACTATCGGTCAGCCCGCGTTCGTAGCCGCTATTTCGGTTGCCATCAACATTGTTAGCAGCGCCGACGTCCCGCGCTCGATACGACATCGCTACGAGGGGGAATCGACTACGCTAATTCCAATAAGATAGGTCTCGTTCGTTTTAGTCGTAGTTTCGAATATTAGGGGGGGGTTCGGTGTTTTCACGACGGTTTTTTCCTATTATTATAAGTATTAAAGCAAAGGGCGTATAAAAGCTTTACGGTTAATGTAGTAGTTTATAAGGAGCGTAGGTAAGGGGTAGGGCGGTAGTAGATGAGAATCTCTAAGGTAGCGTAGATATATAAAGACGGGAAAGGAAGACTTTATAAGGCGGGCCTATACTAAGTATAGCGAGAAACTACCGTAGGCGCCCCCGGAGGGGTACCGGGGATAGTAACGTAGACATTAAAGGGTATTAACTAAACCGGCAGCTGGAACGTAGTATAGGCTAGTATTAATCGGCGCCGGCGGGAATTTATAGATAGAATAGTTCTAGGGTAAAGGGGGCGGACGAGGGGGGCGGGATTAGAGGTAAATAAATAAATAAGATATAGCCGACTCGAGTACGAGAGATAGGTATAACCCTATAGATGTAATAAGGGCTGAAGAAAAGGTAAATTATAACTCTTTAGAATCGCGCGGGTAAGTTCGAGAATACTAGCTTTTATATAAGGGCCTGGAAAATTTACTCGAGGGCGAACCCGCGACAATCCTAGCATTTAGCGACTACCCTTTATAAGACCTAGGAGATATAGTAGGAATAGTATCTAGGCGTAAAGAGTTAGAGCCCGCCGGTAAGACGTATAGTGTTGTTAATGTTACCTTTAGGGTACGCTTACGGCTAAGTAGGATAAAATTCAGTAGCTAGAATAGTATTACGAATTAATATAAGCCTCTTGCTAGCGAAGGGTAGGTAGGGTACTCGGTATATCTACTTCTAGGACCCGTTTTACGGTTTAAATAATACTTACTACCAGACCTCGGCTGTACCTTACGCTACCGGGCAAACGATAGATAATTCTACTTTTAGGGCGTAACCTAATAACGGGGTACGATATACGCCCTCCTCGACCTAGGTAGGCTAGCGTATAGTTAATAACTTAAGCCTGTAGTCTCTAGTAATAGTTAATAGTTACTGTTAACCCGATAGGTATAATAGCGAGGCTAAAATGCTGTTTCCTGGCGACTTAAAGATATAAAAGCCGTATAGTTGCTATTAAACGGTAGTATATGGAATTTGATAGATAGAAGGGTTTAAAATAGTAGCTAGAAGAGGCCGTTATAAGTGGTAGTAAAGTAAGTGGATTGATTAGAGATAAATGCTACTATCTATATAGTATAGCTACCTATTTTAGAAGCAGCTAAAAGCTATAGTAATATTTAAGGTTATAGCGATAGTAACTTACCGTAGAAATAAGGCTATTCCTAGTTAATAGGGTTAGGATTTAGGGGTAGTAGAAAGGGGCTGTATATCCAATATCTTAGTATATATACCGGCAGTTAACAAACAGGCCTGTATCGGGCGGTATACTCGTAATTATTAGCGAAGATAGGGTTAGTAGTAACCTAGAGGATAGAGGGGGGAAGGGACTAGTAGTTAGTAACCGTCGAGCCGATTGTTACCGGAGACTTTATCCTCTTTCGGGCGTATTTAATCCAGCTTAAAGTCGAATATATATACGGTTAGTAGCTCTGTCTTAGTAATAAAGAATATATTATCCTTAGTAACGGCGACGAAGAAGATATCGTTTTTAGTAGCGGCGATAATCTAGCTTAAAGTCGAATATATATACGGCCAGTAGCTTTATCTCGGTAATAAAGAATATATTATCCTTAGTAACGGCGATGTTCGAGCTTAAAGTTAAATATATATACGGTTAGTAGCTTTATCTCGGTAATAAAGAATATATTATCCTTAGTAACGGCGACGAAGAAGATATCGTCCTTAGTAACGGCGATAATCTAGCTTAAAGTCGAATATATATATGGCTAATAGCTTTATCTCGGTAATAAAGAATATATTATCCTTAGTAACGGTAACGAAGAAGATATCGTCCTTAGTAGTAGCGATAATCTAGCTTAAAGTCGAATATATATATAGTTAGTAGCTTTATCTCGGTAATAAAGAATATATTATCCTTAGTAACGGCGATATTCGAGCTTAAAGTCGAATATATATACGGCTAGTAGTTCTATCTCGGTAACGAAGAAGATATCGTCCTTAGTAACGGCGATAACTTAGCTTAAAGTCGAATATATATACGGCTAATACCTTTATCTCGGTAATAAAGAATATATTATCCTTAGTAACGGTAACGAAGAAGATATCGTCCTTAGTAGTGGCGATATTCGAGCTTAAAGTCGAATATATATACGGCTAGTACCTTTATCTTAGTAATAAAGAAGATATTATCCTTAGTAGTAGCGATAATCGAGTTTAAAGTTAAATATATATACGGCTAGTACCTTTATCTCGGTAATAAAGGAGATATTATCCTTAGTAATAGCGATAATCTAGCTTAAAGTCGAATATATATACGGCTAGTACTTCTGTCTCGGTAATAAAGAAGATGTCTTCCTTAGTAGCGGCGATAATCGAACTTAAAGTCGAACGTATATACGGCTAGGGCCTTTATCTCGGCGATAAAGAAGATATCGTCCTTAGTAACGGCGAAGTATTATCCTTAGTTATAGTAATAAACTATATAAGGATTTTAAAGAATAAATATAATATAATATATAATAAAGTAACTACTACTAACCCTACCTATACTACTACGCCGGTATATTTTCTAGATTCTAATAACCCTAATACTAGCTACTAACCCTAATCTTAGCCGTTAACCCTAATCCTAGCCGCTAACCCTAACCCTAGCCGCTAACCCTAATCCTAACTATTAACCCTAATCCTAACTATTAATAGGGACGAGCTGGGGACGGGGATAAGCTAAGGGGAGATGCTTAGAGAGGCGACAGCATAACGAGGCGAAACTCGAGGGGCTGCTATAGAAAAAGAAGACGAAAACAGGAGACTAAGCGGCCCCGCGCTATACCGCCGATCTTAGTAGAACCCTATTAACGGCGGTTGTAATAGTAAGCTATACGTGTAAGACTCTCGATCGAGGAGCTAATAATTAGCCTCGCGGAGCCCGCTCTATATAGATGTAGAGTAAGATATATACCGGGTATACTTATCTCGATTTACCGGAATAATAAGCGGGCTATTCGTACCGGTATAATAATACTAATAAGGTTTACGTAAGAGAGTACCTCGGGTATAAAACGCGGTAGATTTATTACTTAATTACATAGAAGGATAATAAGAGATAAGATATAGAATAAATATACCCGTACCCTAGGGGTAAACGCGGGACGAATAACTATCCGTTAGCCGATACGGGTCTACCGGAGTAAGATATATAATAAAATACGCGCCTTGTATATAGGAAAACTATATAGGCGTACTAACCTACCCTATGCTACCTGTACCGGAGCTAGAGCTATATATAGCCTAGGTATATCTATACGCCCGACGTACTCCGCTTACTTATTTATAACTACGAGAGTATCTACGACCTAAATTAAACTATACGAGATAATTTACTCCTACCCTAGCTAATTTAAATAAAACCCTAAAAAAGTAAGTATAACGTACGGTATCTTCCTCTTCGATAGCGCTAAGCCCTACTAGGCTAGAGCTTCCTACCTAAGGCCTAGGATTAAATCTTATTAATCTAGTTAACGGTAGAATCGGGCTAAATCTACTAAGGGGTTTGTAGGTATCGTCCTATAAGTTATATTTATAAACCTCTATAATAGGTAGGGACGGGGGATTATCGGAGGAACCGTTACTATATCCGGAAAGGGATCCGCTATCGACCTCGTTACTACTAGTATCTTAGATACTACGAACGGACCCGTCGTTAACGACAGATTCGTTACCGCCTTTAAAGTCGTCGTCGTCGTTAGAATCTTAGCTATTATTAATATAATAGGGACTAGGCCTAGCCGGGTAAGCGCCGTAAAGCGAAGGAACGTTAATAGTAGCGCCGAAAAGACTTAAGTTACTAACCTTAGAATAAGATATAGCCTTATTAACCGCTATAATATAGGAAGCTTAGATATTCTTATTAAAGCGGTTAGGAGTAGGGCTAGTAGAGTAAGGTCCGTAGAGTAAAGAAACGTCGGCGATAGTATCGAGAAGACCCGAGCCGTTATCCCTTAAAGGGGATACGCCCCGGTTAACTACTAGAGCGAGGGTAGTAGAAGTATCCTCGTTAATATTATCGAGACTAAGACTAGCCGGGCGAGTTCCTTAAAGCGAGCGAAGATCGGTAGTAATATCGAGGAAGCCCGAGCCTTTATCCCTAGGGCGAGGGGTAATCTCGTTCCCGGATCGAATATAAGTAGTTTAATCGTCCTTTTTAATATTATTAGGACTAAGCCTAAAAGGGTATGTTCTATAAAGCGAAGGAATATTAGTAAGGTCGGCGAGTAGGATTAAGTCGTTATCCTTAGGGGAAGGCGTAACCTCGTTTCCGGATTAAATATAGGTAGTTTAATCGTCCTCCTTAATATTATTAAAACTAAGCCTAAAAAGGTAAGTTCCGTAAAGCGAAGGAACGTTAGTAGGGTTGGTAAGTAGGCCCGAGTCGTTATCCCTAGGGGAAGATATAACCTCGTTCCTCGATAGAATATAAGTAACTTAATCGTTCTCCTTAATATTATTAAAACTAAGCCTAAAAGGGTAAGTTCCGTAGAGCGAAGAAATATTAACGGGGGTAGTAAGCGGGACCGAGTTACTATCTATAAAGCGAGGTATAGCTTTATTTACCGATTAAATATCGGCGGCTTAATTATCCTTATCGATACTATTAGGACCGGGGCTAGGTAGGTAAGTTCCGTAAAGCGAGGGAATATCGAGAGCGGTATCGAAAGCGCCTAATATACTATCCCTGGAGAGAAAGGTACCTTCGTTAACCGATTAAATATCGGTAACTCGAGCGGTATTAATAATATTATTAGGACTAGGCCTAGCCGGGTAAGTTCCGTAGGGGGAGAAGTTATCGATAGCGAGATCGAAAGCGTATATGTTATTATCCTTAAAGGGAGATATACCGCTAGTAACCGCTTAAAAAAGAGCCTCCCGAGGGTCCTTATTAATACCGGTAGGACTAGGCCCTAAGAAGAGAGTTCCGTGAAGCGAAGAAATGTTAGTAGTTTAGGTGTCCTCGTTAGTATTTTCGGAACTAAGAGTAGCTAGGTAAGTTCTATAGGGCGAGGAAGGATCGGTAGTAATATCGAGGAAGCCCGAGTCGTTATCTTTAGGGCGAGGCGTAGTCTCGTTAATCGATCGAATATCGGCGTATTAGACGACTTTATAAATATTATAGGGACTAGGCCTAGCTAAGTAAGTTCTATAGGGTAAAGGAACGTTAGTAGCGGTAGTAAGAAGGCTAGAGTTATTATCGCTAGGGGGAGACATAGGCTTAGGGACCGATTAAATATCGGGAGCTCGGTTACTCTTATTATTACCGTTAGGACTAGGCTTATCCGGGTAAGCTCCGTAGGGCGAAGAAGCGTCGGTAACGGTATCGAAGGCGCCCGAGTATCTATCCTTAAGGATAGACGTACCCCTGTCGATAAACGGAACTTTAGTTACTTAGGCGTCCCTATTAATATTATAGAAACTAGGCTTAGATATATAACTTATTTAGAGTAAAGGAGGATTAGTAGCGACGTTAAGGAAACGCGAGTCGCTACCTTTAGAGAAAGGGATACCTCCGCTAACTACTTAATTAAGGGGAGTTTATTTATCGGCGTCGAGCGTACTAGGACCCGGGGTAGCTAGGTAGGCTAGGGTAAGACTACGAGCGTTAAGAAAGCCTACTCTATCCCCCGTAGGCTAAGTTACAGTACCGGGCGGGATCGGTATAGAAAGAAGTATATCGTTACTAATAATATACTTAGTTATAAATAGAATATACGTAATATAAATAACGGCGGCTTACGGGCTATAATAGGCGGGATCGTCGATAAAAGGTAGGTATTCGGGGGCTAACGAACTAATACTATTATAGTCGAGGGTAGGATAAGGACGGGTACCGCTAAAGAAGAGACTACCGAGCGACGGCGGCTAGACGAGGCTGCTTAAGGGATCCTTAGCCGAGGTACTAAGTTATAAAGAGGGTAGAAGGGATAGTAAAGATATCGATAAAGCCGTATCGCTATATTAGTAAGATACCGAGATAAGGGCTACTTACGAGTCGACGGCGGGTATGCTATTAACGAGGTTCTAGCTAGTAAGGGCTTAAAGGGTCTCTAGGGCTATAGGAGTAAAGGTATCGACGCTCGAGTAGGCGCCTGTAAAAGGGTAGGTAAACGAAGTCGAGGGAGGCGTACGGGAGTTATACGTATCGAGGCCGTCGGTAAACGGGGAAGAGGGAGGGGTTACGTAGGAGTATTCGATATTAAAAGAGATTTAGTTAAGGTAAGTAATAAAGGCGGAGCGTAAAGGGGTATACCTAGGATCCCGGGCGGGGCTTTCTCGCTTTAGCTTCTTCCGAGGTAATATAGGAGTATCGGATAAGCTACGTTTCTAGCTACGAGTATTAGGGGCTTCTAGGCTTAAAAAGGCGCTCGGCGGGGGAGTAGATATGTTAGGTATAGTCTAATAGGTTAGGGTATTAGTTATAGTTAAGGTCGAGGGGAAGAACGACCTTTAGTTATACGGAGCGTTATAGACTTAGCCGGGGAGAGGATTTAAACGGGAAGATAAAGGGTAATAGACGTTAGGGCTAAGGGGATATAAGGTTTACTAGCCTCTCGAGCCTATAGACCGAACTAAACTAAAATTAAACGTTAAAGCGGATTTTCGACGTAGAGGAAGGATAGCTATCGGTATAAGTAAGGTAAGAGAGAAGGGTTTACGGAAAGAAAATTAGAGAGGATAGCGGCCGGTAGGAAGTTAAAGCTTACGGGCTTAGCTAAACTAAACTCGTCGGTAAACTAATATAAGGTATACTTATACGAGTAGGTATAAGAAGAAGGTACGCGAGGATAAAGCGGAGTATAAAGGCGGATAAAGGGAAGTAAGAGGAAAAAAAAAAGACTAAGGATAGTAGTAAAGCCTAGAAAGGTTAGGGATAGGGAGGATAGAGGAGAAAGCCGGACGACTATTACCCGTAGAGATATAGGGAGAAGAAAGGCCTTCCGGCGAGATATCGTAGGAGTTTTTACGCCGTACGGCCGAGAGCTCGGGCGGATTAATTAAGATATCCGGGATAGTAATATCCGATGTCGAGCCCTAAAGCCTACTAAGGTAGCGAAACTACGACGGGTAGAGAGAAGTAGTAGGGACGGGATAGCCGGCCGGAGGCTAGATATATTGTAACTTGTTATAAAGAGATATATACTGGAAATAAAATAGATAAACGACTAATAACGATACCTAAAATCTATTAATATAGTGGAAGAGGCCTGGTAATAGTAGCCTACTAACTAAAAGCTAAGTATATCTAATAGAATATATATATATCTATATTAATAGTAGTAGGTAGACGTAGTAGAGCGTGCCGTAGTATAAGAGAGAGTCCGATAGATAGCCGTATCTTCGAAAAAAAGGGTAGACCGAAAGGAACTAATAGGGCGGAGGTTATCGGCTAAGCAAGGACGTACTGGTCTCGAACTATTCGAACTTCCGAGGGTTAACTAGATTAATACGTTATTTACTACCTACCCCGAGGTATTCTCGAAGCCTAGAGGCCTCGCTACTAGCCGTAGGAAAGGGTAGCCGGGTAAGGACGATTGTAAGACGTTAGCTAGGGTTTAAACCGAAGGCGTAGATAAGCGCTAGTATTAGGGGCCCGGAAAAGAATAGCTTACGGATAAACTTCGGGGATAGTAATCGTCGAAAAAAGAAGGTAGTTCCTAGCTATTATAAGAAAGGGTAACTCGACGAGGAGGATATATACTAGTTCTATCGAATTATTTGTCGGATAGTCGATATAGTTAAGGGATAATATAGGTAGGAGATAAAGGGAGTAATTATCTACCGCCGACTAAAAAAAGACCTCTAGTAATACCGTATTATTAGAGGATAGCTAGGACAAGAGTATAATAGTAGGCTATAACGGGTAAAGAGGTTAAGACAAGCTTCGAGTATAAGAGGAGGACCTTATAAGCGCGTTTATAGCGAGGATAGAGTATAAGACTTAAAGCCGATAAGTATAAACCCGATATATCGAGAAGGTACCCGTAGGGAGTATAAAGCCGGTATAGCTTAAGCTAGGCGGTACCGTTAAGCCGGTAAACGGGGCGGTGTTATTAACGGGGCCGAAGGATAATTAAAGAAAGCTAGGGGGGGGAGGGATAACGCTCCGTATAGCGAACTAGGCTATAATATATACTTCCTAACCCTTCTCGTCGATATAACCTTTAGGATAACGTAGGATATAGGCGGCGTTCCCGAGAAGGTAACGGATAATAACGGAATAGTAAACCTTTAGGATTTAAATAATAAGGCGTATTAGAGTATACTTTAAGAGGGGGATAAGATACTTACGCGATAGTATAAGTAGCTATCTAATAGATAGCGATTATACTATACTAGGCCGCTTATAGTAGTATATAAAATCGGGTAGAAGCCCCTAACCGGAGCCTACAGGATATTAATAGCCTTTATCTCGAGGTAATAGTAGTATAAGGGTAAAGAGAGGCTAGGTAAGTGAGGGAGGGTAGGATTAATAGGCCCGTTACTAGCTAATACCTTAGTTATTCGGCCGCTAGGTAATAGATATATATTAGGGTACTAGGGGTTTAAGGGTCCCGGGATAGGAACCGGGAATAAGTCGGTTAGTTAGGTAAAGGGGACGGACGGTACTATAGGGGGGGGTGTAAATATTATAATAGCGAGCGGCGGTACTAGTGGCTAGGAAGACTTAGGGAGGATAGTCCGAGAGGACTAAAAGAGTAGTAGGCCGTAGCGAGGATAGATAGTTACTTAAGGAGTAAGGTTAAGAGAAAGAGACGTTACGTAGCTAGAGACGGAATACCCCTTAGAATAAATTTAAGGGGTAATATTATAAGCTACGGGTTAAAAATTCTATAAACCTAGCCCTAGGACGGTAGGAGCGATCGGGTAAGATATAGCTAGGGTTAACGAAGATAACTAGAAGGTACGAGGAAGGGTAGGGCTGCCGGAACCTATCCTCCTAGGGATGCTTAAGGGGTTTTAAGGCTGAGAATCGGTATACCCGAGGCGAAAAGGGGATAAGTATTTAAGGGTCGACTATATATAGCTACCCTAGATTAAAATAGTAGCGAGACGAGGTATAAAAAAGGTTTAAAGGATAGCTTACGAGTTTTAGCGGGAAATAGATTCGGTATTAAAGACTAAAGTTAATAGTATAGCTAGCTATAAAAGGCTAAGAATAGACTACTAATATAGCGAGAGGTAACCGACGAAGATTATAATATAAGAGATATACCGGCTATAATATATAACTTTAACTTTAAAGATATCCCGCCCTAAATAGCGGATAAGAAAGTAAGATACCGTATTAGTACCTAAGGCTATACGTCGGTACTAGCTAACCGGCGAGCCTAGCGTAGGGTAATATAACGCCTTAAAGTAGGAGGGTTAAAGGTTATAGCTATATTTAGGAAGGGCGAGGGCGGACGAGCTATAGCGAGATTCGGCCTAATCGGGAGTATGTGGTACGACTATCCTATCGGCTACGGCCGATAAGGGAGGCGGGGCGGTAGGATAAATATTAGCGGTAGCCGGTAGGACGTAGGTAGGCGAGGTATCGGCTAGAGTACGATACGGGATACTGGGCTCGGGAGGGGCTCGGGAGGTAATAACGGGGGGGGTGGAGGCTGAAATAAAGCTATAGCGGACTAGGGATACGGCTCCGACGGATAGCGTAATAATAACGCGCTAGGGATATATAAGTATAGGCTCGTTACTAATATATTAAACCTAGCTATAAGGTAAAGTTAGTAGCCGTTAAATAGGTAGACGGGGTAGAGGGGGTAGGTAACTTATAATAGTAACGGAATAGTTTAAGAAAGCCGTTCTAAAGTTTCGTAGTAGCTTAAGCTTATAGGAGGCGTACGTACCGGAGTATTAGTAAGTTCTATAGCTCGAAACTATAGGAAGGATAAACTTAGACCCCGAGGTAGCTTCGATATTAGGGTACTACTTATTATTATAGAGAGGAGCTCTAGATAGCGGTAGGTAGCTTAACCTATAGTACTCGTAGGGGCTAGGGGGCGAGAAGGCCGGAATACCGAGGGTAGGCTAAGAGTGTAATAGATTAGCGATAGGATTACCGGATATAAGTCTAGGGAGGGTATATTTAACATATACGCCGCTACGTTTAAATATAAAGGCGGTATTATAGTCGTATTCCGTTTAAAAGCGCTTACGGGGACTAAAAAGTATAACGCTACCTACTTTATCGTCTATACGTTAGTTAAGTTTTAGTATAATATATTTATAACTAGTCCGAAAGCCGTTACCGGGGCTTACGCCGTAGGTATAGTTCGAGGATATAGATCTTAGTAGCTAGGCGAACCTCGTACTAGCGATATGTAGGTAGTTAGGTAAAGGATAGTTAAGATCGGACGATATAGGAAGACGGGGAGAGGAGGGAAAGAGACTAATAGTAAAGGAGTCTAGAGACTTAAAGGTCGATCGCTTAGGCTATATAGGAAGTAGGGCTCTAGGTAAATATAAAGAAAGAAGGAGCGAAAGAATATAAACCGGAGAGATAGTCGCGGTAGTAAATAGAATTAATTACCGTAGACTATAGCCGTAGTAAACGGGAGCTACCTACGGCTAAATACCCCCCCCCCCGACTAGACTATAAACCGGGCCTAGAATATAGTTAGTTACTAAGTACCCGTATAAGCCTAGGGAAAATATACTAAGGTTTATCCTAGACGTAATCGGGATAAAAGGTAGTACCCGGATAGGGAAAGCGAGGAGAACCGGGGTAAAGGTATAAGAGCGCCTACTATAGCCGGGATAAACGCTACGCTATATCTACGGAGCTAGGCCGGCCGTTTATAATATTACCGAGATAAAGGTATAAAGGTAGAAAGCTAAGTATAAAACTCGGCCTTAACTACCTACTAGGTAGGGACCTTAAGCTTAGTACCGGGGGAGACTATAGTAGTAGCGGGTAGTTTCGTATATAAGCGGGCTTGTAAACGTAAAAGGCGAATTAAACTCGGGTTTAACTTACGATAGATCGGAAAGTAATACTCTATATTATACGCCTATTATAAGAATAATCGTAAGGGCGAGGGCGACTATCCTACTAGGGGTAAAAAACCCGTACGCCTCGGGAGTAAACGAGCTAGAAGGTATAGTACTTAAGGCGTCGAAGGACTTATTATATAGGGAGAGGAGCCTATAGTAGGTAGTTACGATATTAGTAAGAGGTAAAAGAAGGAGAGTAGGTAGTTAGGGAACGGGTAGAGGGAGACGGGACTACGGCCGATAAGTTCGGAAAAAGGGAATCGGCGGCAGGTGCTAACGTTATAGGGAAGCGAGGGCTAGGATAAGGGACTATATAAGTATCTTTCCGACTACCGTATCGGAGCTAGGTAACGCTTTAAGTAAAAAAGAGTAGGCGACTAGGCGGCTAGGCGAGGTAATATCCTTAAAGTAAGGAGGTAAGGATATAATAGGTATAGGCCGGCTAGGGTTACGTAGGGGGGAGGGGGGGTTTTTATTTAACGGTCTAATAGGGGAGAGGGGAGCTAGGTATCCTAGAAAAAAAGTATCGGAAGGGTTAACGACGCTATAGGGTACGCTAACGATAAGCGGGGGATAGTAGTTAGATAAAAGGGTATAGATAAACGCCCCGTAGGTATAGATTAAGGCTTAACAGGCTAGGAGAGGGTAAATTATAAGGGCGGCAAAGGGAAAGTACTAACTTTAAGAATAGCGGACGGATAAGTTCGAGCGAGTAATAAAGGTAAGGTTAAAGGCTGCTATAAGGACGTAGAGATAAGGTCGTATACTTAAAGTATAAAGAGTAATAGGAAGTAAAAAGATAACGGTAGGTATAGGGTAATAGGGTACGTTAGAAGATAGTACTAAAGTATAGTTAATTATTATTTTAGGTAGTCTACCGAGATAAGATATAGTTACTTAGGCTAAATCGGACCCCTTACCCTACTAATAGCGCTTCCTTTACTAATATATATCGTAGCGCGGTGCCGGAGGCGACGCGAAATCCTCCTTATTATATACTAGATATCCTAGTTATAGTTAGTAACTTTACCCTACTACTATTCTACGGCCCGGTCTAGCTCCGTTAGGTATCTAATTATAGTAATACTACCTAGTCCGAGGCGGAAGTATACGAAGAGTAGCTAGAAAGAGAATCTTCGTAATCTTTTAAATCCGAGTTTATAGAAACGAGATATATAGCTATCCCTTTTACCTCGGCCTAAGACTTATTAGGTAGCGCTATAGTAGCTATAAGTACTATATCCCCTAGTAAATCTAGCACCTCCTAAAGCTTTCTAATAAAGTTAGGATTTTTAGTTAAGATATACTTAGGAGCGAAGTAAAAAAGGGTATCTCTTAAAGCTAAGATAAGCTAGACAAAGGCGGTTATAATTCCTCGTAGTAAAAAGTAGATTTCAGAGTAGAGTAGCTTTAGCTTGTAGACGTAGGGGCGGCTACTACGCTTAGGTTATAAGTAGGCTACTTTTACTAAGTCGACGAACGAATATTGGAACTTAAAATATAGACGGTAGTCGAGTATAGGGTCGTTAACGCCGGAGTATCTTTCTAGGTAAGTAGACGAATTTAAGCCCCTAATCCGACTTTTATTATTATAGTCTATACTATCTAACGCTACGTTATAGATAATATCGTAATCTAAAAAGTCTCCGAGTTAGTAAAGCTTTAAGTACTTCCGATAAGCCGATATCTCGTTATCGATAATCTAAAGTATATCCGTAATATAATTTATTAAGATATAACCGTACAATTAGTACTAATTATATCCCTACTTTCTTTAAGCTTATAGTAAGAGGCTAGTACTAAGGTAGGATGTCTTATAGTCTCCCGAGTAGAGGTACTTAAAAGCCTACTTAATATAATCCGGGTAATTCTCGGAAAGAGTAACGATATTCGTTTAGGCTTCCTAACTTTAAGTATTAGTTACTACTCTCCCTAGTAATTAATAAGGATAAAGTCTCGTTACCTAAAATCCTCCGGTTAAAGCCCTTTTAAAGAACTTACTCCGGGAGTAGAGGATTAGCTTGTAAAGTTTCTATATACGATTACCGTATTTAATCTAGTAGTTAGAGAAGTTCTCTATATTAAATAATCTATTCTCGTTAGTATTAAGCTGTAAAGGACTAAGAATTTAAGGGCATTGCCTGGCATCTCTATCGTCGCCTACTAGGGCTAAAATAAACGAAGTAAAGGGGAACTTACTTAATAAGGTTTACGATCGATATATTATACCTCCGGATTACCGGCGGCTTCTAGCTGTTAAGACTTATAATAGTAGCGTTATTAAGTAACGTAGTTTGTAGTAAGATTATAATTACGAAGAGGGAAGGAGTTTCGGTAAAGGTCGGTATAAGAATAAAGACCCTATTAGTTAGTTTAAAGGAAGGACCTATCCGTAAGTCGCCTTAGGGGGGGAATTCGGTATAGGTTAAAGTAAATTATACCCTACTCCTGCTATTCCCTGGTAAGCTTAGATAGAGAAATTTAATACTAGTAGGGTTAAGAAGAATCCTAACCTGGGAGAGACCGCGAAATAGAGAAAACGGGGCCCGTAATAGCTTTAGACTAGAACCTCGCTATTTTGTAAAGACTATAAGTAGGATTAAGGTAATTCTACCGGCTCGGTAGTAAAAGAATAAATAGGAATAGTAAGGGTAAAGATCTCGTAGTATATTATAGGTTAAAGACTTTTTTATTAGCTATAGTTAGTATATACTAGTTCCTTTCCTATAATATCTTTAATAGGTATAACCGAGTAAGCTTTATTACTAATACTATCGTACCCTTCTTAACCGAGACTACCTTCTATAGAATAAGTTTAAACGGGTAGGTTACGGATTATTATCCGAGGTAACTTTTTCCTTCCTATAGAGTTGTAGATCCCCTAGATACTATTACGTTACAGGTTGTAGGTACCGAGGGTCGACTTTATATACCTAGTAAGCCTTCTAGGTCCTACCTAGTAAAACTTTTACCGGTACTCTTAAGCTCGTACGGGGTAAGGATAGACTATACGAAGGACGAGATAGTAAGGCGAAAGGCGGAGAGGCTACGGCTTGTAAGTATTACTTCCGTTAAAAGGGCTTAGTAGTAGTTAATAAAGGTAAGGGGACGGGCGTCTCCGGGCTTAAGCTCGTATTCGTCGACGAGGGCCTAAACTAAGCGTATAAGGTACTCGACTTATCGACGCTATTCTACGATAGACCGCTTTAAAGCCGAGAAGCGGTTAAAGAGGCCTAGGATAAGTACGACCCGGGGCCGGAGGGTCGAGAAATATTAGGCGCGCCGGTAGACTATAGTAGCTAGCCCCTTAAGCTAGTCGAGGAGAACTATAAAAGGCGCTATATCGAAGGTAGGGTTTACGAAAGGAGTAACCGCCGGGCTACCGTTATCGACGAGGTAGCTAGGGACGATAATATACCCCGCGCTATAAGGTTAGAGCGTATAGTTCGGCTCCCCTAGAATATACCGACGGCTATAGTAATAAGAAAGAAAAGAGATAGCGAGGGGCGTAGTCCGAAGTAGGGTACTAGGGCCGAACGCGGTATAGCTAGAAGCGGAGGTATACTTAAGGCTAGGAAGGAGGGAGTAACGGCTTCTGTTAGGGATAGGAGTAAAGCGGCGTAGGAGATAGAGTATAGGGTATTCTTATAGGTTAGATATAAGACGGAGTATACGAGAGAGGTCGTCGTAGAGAACGCGATAGTAAGCGGGGAAGCCCGTAGTAACTTAGCCTAAGTAAGTAGTAAACTCGTCCCGTAACGCGAGTAGCTTTAGGGTTTAGCGCCTTTAGTACGCGGAGTCCGGGCGGTAGGTAGCTTAACCCTATACGAGTTAGTACTAGGACGAGGTATTAAAGGCGGAAAGGTTATATTTAATCCCTCCTCGGGGGAGTAAATAGTACGGTATAGGTTAGATCCGCGCCGCTATACTATTTACGCCCTTAAGTAAGGTAGTAGACGCGCTTAGGTCTTCCTTACTAAGGTCGGCCGGGGGGTAGGAGTCTTTATCTATAGGCTATAGCCCGGGGTACGGGATAGCTACCCTAGGGGGTCGGTCCGTTAATAGCTAGGCTACGGTAAGGGCGGGATCGAAAGAGTTCCTAGGCTAATAAATAGTAGCCCCGGCGGAGATACGGCGGACGAAAGTCTCCGAAACGGCGAGCGAGGCGGCGTTAGGGTACCTCGTAGGTAAAACGAAGATTAAAGACTAGGCTTAACCGGGAAAGGTAACGATACGAGGGGGGTTAAGACTTAAAGTTAGTTATTACGACGGGGTATAGCTTAACTAGATATATACGCTAGGTTTAAGGCCCTTACCGTAAAGGTCGCCCCCTTTACCCCTAGGTATAGGCTTATAAAACCCGTACCTACTACTACGGGCTCGGCGAGTAAGTAGTAGGGTAGTAGGCGTATAAGGCGGGCCGGTAGTAGCGTAAAAACCGAGGCGGTCGGTCGCGACGGAGGAGGCGTATAATAGAGCGATTAGTATCGGCGGAGCTCTTAAGGGCGTTAAGTAAAGGAAGGTATAACGAGCGAGCTTAATAAACCTAGCGAAAACCCGAGAACCTAACGTTAGATAAGGCGGGGCGTTTACTCGAGAAGCTAAGGCTGTACCGAGTATAGCGGGAGGCGTATCGACCTTAGGCTATATATACGTCGGCGATATATATAGCTTAAGCGAAAAGGGTAGGAGTAACCGAGGTATACTAGTACGGAGAATATATCGAGCGATCTAGCGAGCCGAGACGTAAAGAGAGCGTAGGCTTATACATACGACCGAGGCTAGCTAAAGACGTTAGATAGGCGCCTTAGAAATATTATAAGCTTAGGGGCGGTAGGTAGACTACGTAGCGATTAAGATAGTAAATAGGATACTTTAGATAGTATTAACGAGGCTAGCTATTAAATTATATCGTATAGAGCCTATAAGGGCGTACTCTTAATTTAAGAGGTATCGTATCGGGCTAACGAGAGAAGTAACGCCGGCTAACGGCGAGGAGGGCGGCGGTTCTAGCTATAGGGGTAAGTATACTTAAGTATAACGGTCGGAATATTCCTAGTAGGCGGTAGGCTAAAGTCCGACTTAGGATCGAGGGAGTTAGCGACCGGTAACCGGCTAGGAGGCGACTAGGTAAGCGAGAAGGGCGGCGGAGCGCTACGAAGACTATATAGGTTAATTATTACGAGCTATCGCTATAAGGTATCGGGGAGCTTACTATAGGAGACGTAAAGGTAAAAGTAACGGAGCCGCGAAGTAAAGGATAGCTACCGTAAGCGTAGGTTCGGGGAGAAGTATAGGGCGATTAATAAAAGACGGGTAAGTAGACGCGTAAGAAGGAGTCGGCGGAAAGGTTTAGCGAACGGACGACGGTACGGCGATACTACGAAATATAAGTCGATATCGAGGAGGGGGGGGGGAGGGTCGGGGTATAATCGCTAGTAAAGTATTGTCTAACGTAGAAGAGGAATTTTTAAAAGTTTAAAATAAGGGGCGATAAAAGGTTTATATAACGAATTCTAGGCCTGTTAAGGCCTACCGTAAATAAAGGACCGGCGATAAGGTAGGCCTTCGCCCTCGAGTAACTAGCTTTATTACTAGATAAATAGGAAGCGTACCCCGATTTTAAGCTTATATTCGGGCTGGCTACTAGGCTGTAAGCCTACTAGGACCGGGATACAACTACTTCTAGTAAATAACTATAATATAGCCGTAAAATACCGGCGTAGGTAGTAAAGGCTAGCCAACGCCCTTATTTACTTCCGAGACCGCGAGAAAAGGCTATTAAAATAGCTAATAGAGAGACTAACCGCTAACATACCCCGAGCCGGCCTAATAATCTATACGATCGATAGCCCTAATATAGTAAGGATTAAGAGCTGGAACTAGGAGCCGTAAGCCGTAAGGTAAGTACAAGTAGCCCCTGCGATACCCCTTAGAAGCTACGAGAGGTAAAGCTATCGCCGGAGAAAGGACTTCGAACTCGACCGTTAACTAAGGTAGACTTTAACGCTAAACGCGCCCGTAGTATACCGACCTCTATATATCGCGCTACCGCCGGACGAGATAGCCTAGACTAGAAGCCTTATCGCTAAAGACTAAACCGACTACTATATACCGAGAAGGCCGATATCGAGGTATATAAGTCCTAAGGCGAAAGCTAGGCGGTAATATAAAGTATACGGCTAAGACGATTAACTTACCGGGGGGGGGGGGGGGGGCTACGATATAACTCCGGCCTCTAACGAAGGCTATAGTACTAAGGCTTAGAACGCTTATATCGAATTCGAGTAGAAGATAGCTAGCTCGGTTAGGCTACTAAGGAATAAGATAACGACGAGACTAAGATACTAAGGCGGTAAACTATAACGCCTAACTAAGCCTACGGCCCGGATAAGGTAACGATCCTAAAAGATAACGTATACTACCTACGCCCTCCTTACTAAGCTATACAGCGGGGATATTAAGATAGTAAGGACGAAGTCTACTATACGTTCGAATAATAACTTATTAGTAAGAATAAGACCCTGGTATATATAAGTAAAAGCTTATACCTTACCTAATATATATTAGGAGAAATACTATACGATATAAATCGCGGAGGCTTAAGATATAGCGATATAGTATATAGAGATAAGCGCGCCGAGGACCGACTGTAGCGACGAGGGACGAGGAAAAGGGTTTCCGACGATATACGATAGGTCGGAGTAGAGGCTAGTCGAGAAAATATATACCCTATACCCTAAGTAAATATATATATAGGACCCGCTAACTCGGTAACTTTTATACTATTATATACCTAGGTAATACTATCTTTCGGGGTACGTTTTACGTCTCGTATAGTAGACTAGATGTACCGGATAACGTAATACGGCCGAAATAAAGTACCTATAGGGAAAAGATACTAGAGCTAAGAGACTAGAGGCTAATATATATATCGACGAGCCGCTTATTAAATATTAAACTATAAAGCGGGGTATCTACGAGCGATATATTATACGTTAAGCTCGGGTAATAAGGCCGGCGCCTCTTATACTAGTCGAATTAACTTATCCACTATAGTAGCTTATATATAATTATACGACTTGCTAGGCTAGGCCGTACAGCTATAAAACTTAGTAACTATATAAGTACCTAGTAAAGCGAGAATAGATAAGGTCGAGAGAATATATAACGACGGCGATAGGGGGAGGTTAATAGTAAGGAATAGGCTAGGGATAGCCCGGGCGTAGGTACCCTGCCGTAAGGGGACTACCTTACTATTTTCCAGGGAGTTAAAGGAGCGAAAAGGGGTTAACCTATATATAATATAATTAGTAAGGTTTATTAATACTAGGAAATACTAAGACGGCGACTTATGTTAACTCGAGGACGGAAGAACTTACCGGAATAATCTTAGATAAAGGTCGGCTATAAGAGACTTGGCGATAAGGAAAGGATAGAGACGTACCGGGTAGCAGGGCTGGAAAGGTATTAATATAGTACTTACGAGATAATGCCTGGGGTAGTAGTTAATAAAGGCGACCGCGCTAATAAGGAATAGATAATAGTATAATACTAGAATAAAGAGCGACCCGGCAGGCTAATGTAAATTAATATAGGGGTAAAAAGCACTTAACTAAATATAACTAACTACGAATTATATAAAAGATACCGTAATAGTAAAGAAGTACGTTACGACCCGCGGGAAATATTAACTATAACCCCGGACGGTATACCGGCCTAGAATACACCCCCCCCCCCCCCGCCCTAATATAAACTAAAACTAATAAAAGATATCTAGAGTAAGAGAACCTCGAGGATAGTAAATATCCGATAAGGGTTAGTATATCTAACCGTAGCGGTAAAAGGTAAAAGTAAGGGTACCTAGCTAGAATAAGCCGCTAATATACCGATTCGATAAACTAAAAACGTCGATTAATAAACCGTTATTAACTAATACTACGTTATTAACTATCGACCGCCTTAGTATTACCTATCCGTATATAGTAGTACCTTAGATTATAGGAATTAGTAAGCTTAAACCGTACGTCGACGGCTTCTCTTCTCGAACGGACGTACGAGGCTACGAACGAGACGGGTTAGTAAACCTATAACTTTAGAAAGGAAGGAGAGAACTACTTATTTAAGTAGGAATACGGTACTATAAGACGACTATACTAGGGAGGTTTCCGATATACGGAACTTAATAGCTATAACTATAGTAGATAGGGGCTAGGCGAGGCGGCTAGCTTTTAGGATTTAATTATATATTGCTAAGCGAAGATTCTATCGACGTTACCGATATATAGCTTTAGGGCTACGTAAGCGAGTTAAGATATATAGTTAAGGTTTTCTCGTAAGAGCTTTTCTATATTACCGATATTTATAGCGATAGCTTTATTACCTCTAGGCTACGAGGATCTTAATTTACTTTACGAGAATCTTAATTTATTTTATAAGATCCTTATTTTATTTTATAAGAGTCTTATTCTATTCTATAAGGATATTTAAAGTATTAGTTTACTAAAGATACTAGGATATTATCGTATTTACTTTATCGACGAGGTTAAAAACGGTACTTCTAATTTACGCTACGATATTATAAATATAAAGAAGTAAGCTAGTATCGAACGGGGCTTCGACCGACGGATATAAGGATATAAATACGCCCGGAAGCGTAAGTAGGATAAGCGCTATATCGGAACGAAAAGGGGGTCTAGAGGGTTAGTAGAGAACCTAAGGATATTACGGAACGATTTACGGATTAGTATAGGGTATTAAAGTAACGCGGTAGCTAATACTTGTTATTATAGGCGGTGAAGGGTTAGCCACGGACCCTTCGCCGGGACGTTAAAAGGGATTAGGATTTAAGGCGGGTATAGTAGGGGGCTTGTTTTAGGCGGGGCTTAGGGAAACGGTAAAGCCGGAGGTAGATTCTTAAACGGTAGAGTCGTACTCGGCTTAGGCCGGGGCGACCGTACTAGCTAGGTCCTTAAGATTAGGTACTCTCTAGGGGCTGCTACTAAGACTTAAGTAGGCTTAGAAACCTAGAATATAGTTAGCCGGTAGAACGCCGTACCTCCGACTAGGCTCCGCTACTAAGGCTAGCGCTACTATATCTATAAGCGGGGCGGGGGAGGAATTAGATAAGGTCTTTAGTCGGAATACTAATATATACCGCGTTACGGGACTAAGGATATAGTTTAATACTAAAAAGGCGGAGGCGATATACCTAGTTCGATACGGTCGTATAAACTATTAGAAGAGCCCGGGTTTCGAAGGTAATAAGGCTAAATAGCGAATAGGCTAGGCGGAAAGGAGGGTAGAAGGGGCTAAGAATGTTTAGAGTTAGAGTTACTAGGGCACTCCGAGTAACGATATAAGATACTTAAAGTAGTAAACTAAGAGGTTAAGCTAGAGGAGATATAAGTAGGCTACGCCGAGAAATAAGGTATAAGCTAAGGGATAGGGGAAGTAATCCTAGGAAGGAGGTATAAAGATAATAGCTTATTAGCCCTAGCTTAAGTAGTTACAAGGTAAAAAGCGGATATTTAAACCTAAATAAGATAAGAGAGTAATATACCTAGATTACGGAGTAAGGTACCTAAGGGGTAGGTAGCTCTAGATAAATCTTAGCTATAGGAGAAAATAATATAGGAGGTAGGGTACTTCGGGGATTGTAGCTAATAGAAAGGGTAGATATTATAAGCGCTTAAAGGCCGAAAAGGTAAACTATACGGTTCCGGCTAAGTATACGGGGACTAGCTACTCGAGAATCTAGTAATATATAAAGGGTAGGTAGGTAAGCCTAGAAGACTCGATATTAGTTATAGAGGGCGGAAGGGGCTAATAGGTCGAAAAGTCCGGGTAGGAGAGGGTAAAACCGAAAGATAGAGGTTTAGGCTAAGAGGAATAATAAGGTTAAATCTCGGTAAGGGGTTTAGATAGGACGAAGACGAAACCTTAACTCGAGGAGGAAATAAATACTAAAGGTAGGAGCCGGGCTTACGGATTTTAAGATATTTACCGGGCGGAGAGCTATTTAATCTAGGATATCGTAGGAGTATAACCGTCTAGTACTACTAACGTATATACGAGCGAATAGCCCGATTACTTTAAGAAGGGGGGGGTAACGGAGTAGTTAGGGAGAGAAGATATAATATTTAAGCGATAGGGCGGGAATTAAAGAGCTATAAGTATAGTAGTTATTATTACTTACTACCTATTAGCTAAAAAGAAATAGCTTCTATAGGTAGCGGTATATCCGACGAAGAAATGTAAGAGGCCGGAACTATACCCCTAAATATTAAGGAGGACGAATTACTAAGCTAACCTAGGAAGAGGGTACCCCGATCCTAGTACTCGATACTAATAAAGGAGGAGGCTAAAGTTAGGCTAAAGATATACCTCTCGATTAGTAGAGATAAGGCGGGAGACGGGGGTATATATACTAAGGGGCTAACGCGCTATACTACCGCGAGGGGTCCCGATTATAGCGACTCTACGGCTAATCGAGTACCGAGGTTCGGCGGTAAATACGAAAAAGGGTAGCTAAGAGGACCGATAAGGATAGGTAGTAGTAACGAAAACTGTAAAGCCTATTCTATATTATACCGTCTACCTGTAATAATAAAGACGGCGATAAAACCCTATACGTAACCCCTTACGTAACCCTTTATATAACGTACCGGTATACTAGCTATATTAGAGCCTTAAGTAGTATGTAAAAGTAACGTTAAACTAGCTAACGTAGTACCGTCTCTAAGCCCGCGATAGCGTAGAATACTACCTAAAATAAACCCTTATAAGGCGACCGGCTAGCTTAAAGCCGACGAGAAAGTCGATATAAAGGTAACCCCCCCTCCCCTATGTAATCGAGATAAAGGCCGTTAATAAAACTAATAAGACCGACTCTCGTATATAGAACGCCGATACTCCTAACGTTCCTAGAGATAATAAGGATAAGTCCTTGGCCGCCCTCTCTTAGATACCGGAGTATATCCTAGAGTAGATCGAGTTAGGTAAGCGCCTATAGCCTAAGAATAGGTAGGGTAGAGTTAGGTAAAACGATAAGGAGCCTGATTTATACTAGTATATAGAGAAACTATAGAATAAGGTAGGACCCGAATTAGTCGAATACGATAAGTATTTATAGGCTAGAGACGCTATACTTTACGTATAGGCGAACGAGGTAAGGAATATAGTTTTACTTATAAACCCTAATAATACTAGCGGGGCGGGGGAAGCTTATACGGCCGTAATAAATAGGGATAAGGCGTTTAACTATAGCTCCGCTACGACCGGAACGGTAAAGCGGTACGGCTACTACCTTAAAGGAGACGAAAGGTATAAGGTATACTACGGGGTTATACGTTAAAGACCTATCTATATATAGATATCTAAGGGTCGTAAGGACTAGAGGTACTACCGGGAAATAATTAAGGTAGCTAGGGTAGAAGAAAAAGGGATAAAGGGGAAATATACGCTACGCCGCCGTAATACTTAACATACCTATTCTGCTAATAATAGGTCCCTACTTATATACGTTATACCCGGCGATTAAGGGGGGGTTCGTATAACGTAATAATAAGGTTATCTAAATACCTACGGTACCTAGGCGGATAAGACGGGATATAAAGAAAGAGTAAGACCGGAGACCGATACTAGTAAAGGCTTTAGGTTAGGGCTAGAGGATATAAAAGGCTATATTACTAGGGCGCCTAGTAGGGGTTAAGTGAAAAGTTCTAGGATCGTAGACGATACCGACCGCGTAATATTACAAAGTACTATACTATACTACCCTAGGATAGGTATACCTAAGCTATAGCCTAGGATAGCCGTTGTAGAGGCTGTAGTTCGGATACTAGAGATTAACAAGAATGCCCGCCGCTACTTTATAAGCCTAAGTATATTAGCTACGCTCTAGCCCGACTATTACTAATAGCCGTAGGTATAGGTAATAAAGTCGGAGAACTAGAGGCGGGGTACGCTAGGTCCGTTCCCGGCCTAGCGCCGATACGCGATAACGAGTAGGAGATAGCTATAGGTAGGAAACCGATAACGGAGGTAAACGGGCCGTCTCCGCTATAGGATATAACGCTACTACGGCGTAACGCTAGAGGCTAGGCGGGTAAGGGTAACGAGGTAACCTAAGCGACGGGTAGAAAGGTAGGCGAGCTACCCCGATAGCCCGGCTCTAGTATATATAGATACTCGTAAGCTAGGCGTAGTACTAGGGCGACGAAAGGGCTACTAGGGGCCGGATAGTTAAAGAGGTAGTAGGATAAGAAGGATATAGTTACGCTAAACGAGGTAAGCCGCGGCGTACTAGGCTAGGTACCGGATAGCGATACTAAAAGAGGTAGTAGTAGATAGGTAAATTACCCCGTACTACGTTACGCTAGATAACTAGTTAAGGCGCGAGGATAGGGAGAAGCCCGAGGGACTAGATACTACCTATAAGGTTAAATAACGGCCCTAGGCCCGAGACTAACGGTGTTAAATATATACTTACGCGAAAGGTATAGAATAGAGGAGAGGTTTAGTAGCTGCCTATATACTATATATATATAGTAACCCGATCCCGGTATACTAAGACTTCTATAGACTACTAACGACGGGAGTCTCCCTACTCGCCCGACCGACTATAGCGGACTTTAGAGCTAAACCTAATAAGATATTAATAATAACGCCGGTACCCTAGTAACTATAACAGGGATATATCGTAGAACGGTATATCGAGGTAAACCTTTTAGTAGAGCGAGCCCTAGCTAGGGTCTCCGGTATCGCCCGTATAGGTCGAGGAGGGTACCGCGCTAGGGTTAGATAAGTTAGCCTTAGTAATATCGTAAAGGTAAGCGGGGGTTCCGAAAAGAGATCGGAAGGGCGACGTATTAGCTTAAGCGGGGCCTATATACGATTCCGGTATTCTAGAACTAAACTAAATTACTTTATCGTAAAGTTTAAAGGGTTACTTATATATACTAGGTAAAGATCGATATATAGAGAGTAGTAATCGACGGATTTCCTAGAACTAATTATTAAATACGATAACGTCGGAGTTATTAGGTACTACCTCGATATCGTAGAGAAGAGCTATAACTTCGGTAGCGAGGTAATCGGTCCGCTCTTTTAAATAGGCGATACTTATCCTTAAGGAAATATACCGGACTTCGATATCCGGGTATAGTATAAACCGGATTTTGTCGTTATATTCGAGCTTAACCTAGTCTTCGTAAACGCGTACTAGAAAAGACTTAAATACTTCGATATTTCGATCTAGGGAGACTATACGGATCCTAATCTTAGAGAGGGTAGGGAGGGCCGTAAAAGGACGGACGGTAGGCGAATCAGGAGTAGGGTCGACGATAGGGACCGGAACGGAAGTTAAAGCGAGTTCGACTAAAAGCCTAAGCTTAGCGACGGGGTTATCGATATATATTATATAGGTCGAAGGATATAAGCTCGGCTCGAAGGTAAGAGTAGGGGTTAATACGCTTATCGTAGATACCTTAAAGATAGTATAGGTTAGTTAGCGTTAAAATAATTAACGGGGAGGGGGGAATATAGGGTAGGGTATAACGTCGTCGCGCTTAGCTACGGGTAGGAGATATACCGGCGGCGGTATAAGTCGATAAGAACTAAGACTACGGAGTAGAAACGATATCGACTTACTATATATACCTAAGGTACTAGGCGATACGACTAACTTAACTACGAGGAGGGTAGTATAGGGAGGACGAGAAATAGATCGAGGAGTTTATAAGATTAGCTTTAGAAAGTAGGGCGAAAGCCTACGAATGTATTTCTACTTATAGGGCTAAAAGGAGAGGTAATACGAACAGATATGCTAATAACGACTAGGCTATCGAGCCTCGGCGGCGAGCGAGGCGCGGATCGGTAGTATAAAGGTGGCGATCTAAAAAGGTAAACTACTTAAGACTTAAAGGGTTAAAAGGGTCGGAGGAAAAGTTTACTACTTTAAAGCCGCCGAGGACTAACTAGAAAGGAAACCTTACTCCGTAACGGAGGTAGTAAGAGTAGTAAGCGGCTAAGCTATAGTAAAGAGTAGAAATATAATTAGCATATATAGTATACTATACGTAAACTAATTAAGGAGCGACTTAGCCGAGTACGTTAAGTAGGATACCGGATAACCTAAAAAGATACCGGGAGGTCGAAAGGTAGCGTAAAAATAAGCTTCGGCGCGTAATAACGGTAAGTAGATAGGGCTGATTTAGGAAGGGAGACGACTAGCGACTAGCGGAGGATATTATAGTAGCTACGCTACTCGCCGAGAAATAAGGACGTATTACCTAAAAGCTAATCGACGAGGGTAGCGAGAAAGGAGATAGTTAACAGGATAGTAGGGTCGTAATAAACGACGGCGAGTTGGAGGACGACGGAGTAGTTAATAAGTAAAAGGTCCGATATCTAAAGAGAGGTATACCTCTAGTAAATCTAAACATTAACTAACGACCGCGATATAGCTAAACGACGGTAATACGGAGAGTATACGATAATAAATAAAAGGGCGGCTAAGGGGGAGCCGTCTACTTAACTAATCGAACCGACCCTATACTAAGAAAAGATAGCTTTATTATATATATATAGCTATAGGTAGCGGTATTATCGTATATACGAAGCTAGAACGCTACGAGGCTTTATTAAACGATACCGTAACGCTAGAGCGCCGGAGCCGGTAGCTAAACTAATAAACGGCCGAAGCTACCTAGCCGTAGATAATCTCGAGAACTATATTAAGCCGCCGCTAGAGATTAAAGTCGACCGGAACGGAATCGAACTCGGCCTATAACGCGAGCCGCCGAAGTAGGGACCGATCCGGGATTAAGGGGCGAGGGTAGGAAGAGGTTTAACTAATAATAAAGGATTCGTAGCTAGTAAAGCTATCGGCGAGTAAGAAGCTTAAAGTATTACGATACTAGCGGCGCTACCTAGTTAATACTGTACGATAGGCTACGTAGAAGATAGCCTAGTAGAGGACGAGAACGTAGAGTAGCTAAGAGCTAAACGGCCGTAGTAAGTATAAAGGTATATAACGGTAGCTAGGAACGACGGCTAGGGGCGACGACTACGGTATAGGCGGCCTTATATTAGAACCTAGAGCTAGACTCGTAGATATAAGTCCGGGTCTAGCCGGGTAGGTATTAAGTAAGCGAAGCGCGCCGCGGTCGTTAAAAGGGATATCGATAAGCGAGGGGTCGATTATATCGCGTATATATAACGAATACGGCAAAAGGCTTATAAGTAATATATTAAAGAGCGTAAGGTAACTTTAACTTATAGAGGACTCTTTATCGACCCGGCCGGCTAAAAAAGTCGATATACCTAAGAAGAAAAGGTAGGTAACTGGAAGATATAAAAGGGTTAGCCGAGGAATACTATAGCGTTTACGACGGATATTTAACCTAATAATTACCGATAAACGAAAAGCCTAAAGGGGGTAGCGTATAATAAATAATAACTACTAAGGTAAGACGACCTTATAACTAAAGTACCGCTTATATATATTATAGAAAGATCTAGAGGATAGGATAACTTAGTTTCTACTAGAGCCGGTATAGTCGAATACGCCGGGTAATTAATATTCGGGTAGACGTACTAGAGCGAGTATTAATTTTACTATATATAGTAGTTTTAGGCGTAGAAAGGCTTAAACCGCGGGTTAGTTACGACTCGAATTAATACGGGTACGAGACGACCGACTTAGGGGTAGTATAGCTAAGACGCCGACCGAAATAGTTTATACGGGTCGGGATACGGAAGGGTATAAGGAGTACTGTAAAAATTAGTTATAACGCGCCGATACGATAACTAATAGGGAACTAACCTTAAGAATTAATAGGCCGAGGAAAGTAAACGGGGCGGGAATAGTAAGTAAATAGCTAGAGGCGTACCGTAATAATAGAAAAAGGTATATACCGACTAAAAGGATAACCCGCGAAAGCTCTCGGCTATAAACTTAAAGGGGGAGACGGTCGGTATATAATAGGTTACGTACGAGAGCCAGTATAACGAAAAGATAACTAGGAAGGTTATTAGTATATCTAGGGACGACGAGGTCGAAAGCTTTATAACGGATCCCGCTTATTAAAGAACCTATACGTATAGCCGGCCGAGTACCGACGGATATAATTAATATACCTAATTAGGCGATTTTATAGTTAGTAAAAATAAGGAATTAAAGCGTCCGTACTACTATAGCTACGACAACCTCTAGTACCGAGGGGCCGAGTCCTAGAAGTAATAGTAGGACGAAAGGCTAATCGTCGACTTTAAGTACGGGGTACCTATATAAAGCCGGTCTAGATAGTAGATATAAAATGTAAGGGAGAAGCTAGCGAGAGAATAAATAACGCCCGCCGGGCGAGACGTTACCGGAACGGCGTAACGACGAGGAGTATAGTAGCCGGTAAGGGCTACCGTAAAATAATACCGATAGAAGTCGGGAGTAAAAAAAAGGTTTAGTTACTATATACTTTATATAAATTCTAACGACTAAGATAATATCCCCCCGGGCGTCTATACGAACGCTAATAATATTAATATAATATGTCGAGAGTCGGGAAATATATAGTACGGCTTATTAGCCCGATCGCTAAGGTAAGTATATACCGAAAGCTAATAAAGAAGCTAGTCGCTTCGTAAAGGATCCTCCCGGCCCGGCGCTATCTATACGCCTATACTTCGGGCAAGCCTCGGCTAGACGCCTATCGCTAGGTAGATAATATTCGGGGAATCGTAAAAGGGTCCTAATAGGTAGGCGAATAAGCGCGATAGGCTAAGCGAGATTAAAGAAGCTAGAATACTACTAATTAAGGTATATAACGAGGTATAGACTAAGGGGGCGAAGGCGGGAGAGTGCCTATATAGGCCCGGTATCGGGGTTACATTTATTATATTCTAAGTATACCCCTATATAATATACGAATAATATAAAGTCGGCGGCTACCTTATATAAAACCGAGTATACGGCTACCGCTTTAACCGAGTATTTATAGAACTAGCCCCTTATAGCAGCCGCCGACGAGTATTTAAAAGCATCGCGGATTTCGGACTATAAGGCTATAACGTTAATATCGAAAGCTATTATCTAGTCCGTTAAGCTATAAACGATATAATAGGGTAATAAGGCCGAAAGAGGAAGGCTAGGAATATATTCCGACCTACGAACGAGGTACTTTAAGGATTCGAGAAGACTAATCCCCTAACGGAGATCCTTTTTAATTTTATACCGGAGAGTAGCTATACGCTCTATAGTAACATACGCCGCGGAAGGTATCTTTATTTTTAGAAACGAGATACTCCTATATAATATAGATACTATCCGGTAAGTTAGCGATTTCGGGTCTTATAAGTATTCGACTTAGATAATTATATACTCGTTACTTTACGAGCCGTTTAGAATACCTCGGATTTAATTCTCTAAGTACTTAATAGTAAGAGCCTAACCGTTAAAGCGGTCGGCGATACCGGCCTAGGTATCCTTAGGGGAGGTAAAGGGTAGCGAATATTTAATAACGTAATCGAATATAGATATAAAGCCGGGCTTTAGCTAATTAAAGAAAGTAACCGTACGATTTAGGATATCGGAGAATACTGTAAAAGGTATTACTAAGGAAGTATAGATACGGTCCTAGATAGGTACCTCGGATACGATACGGTCGCTAAAGCTAATAGGGTTACCGGAGGATCTAGGAAGTCCGGGTATAGGCGTAGAAAGGTTAACGAGGTTAATATAACCGGGGTATACCCCGAGTAGGTACGAGACGACCTAGGGAGTAAGAAGGGAGAAGAATACGGGTTACGATAGGGATTTAGAGTTTTTTAAATAAGTTTTATCCTAATCCTCGTACTTATATAAATATATTTTAATAAACCCCTTAAAATATAAATATATAAGCTTAGACTTTTCGAATAACTTTAGTATATCGTCTACCTTAACTAAGGCTTCTCGAAACTTAAGAGGAAACTTAGGTAAGTTCGAGTCGTCGGACGAGGCTATAATATCCGGTCCCGAGGGGTAGACTTTCCTAAGAATAACCCTTATTCGCCTTTATAAAATAAAGGTATATTCTACTACCGGCGTAAGGTAAAATAATAGCCCCGAGATACCCCGGGTTTAATTATAGAACTGGAGGAGAACTTTAAGGCGACGGAATATTAAGCGGTAAACCTTACAGAGCTTAGGCTAAGTAGATTCGGTTATATTTCTTTTTAGTTATAAAATATAGTAGTAGTACTTATTAACCGTTAGTATCTTAAGTTATAACTCGTCCTCTTCGTTAGTAAGAGCTTACTCGAGCCTATAAAGGTAAAGGTTACTAGGCGCGGCCTTAATATCCTCTTTTAACTTTTAAAGGCGGTATTAGGTAAGTTTAAGAGTATTAAGAGTATATTCTAAGTAGATATCCTAAGCGGCGATATTAAACAGCTTAAGTTTAACTTCTACTTCGGCTTTAATAGATTTTACGCGGGTATCTACTTACTCCCGGAGTATAAGAATACGATATAGGATAAAGGAAAGCTCCGTAAAGGCCGTAACGGTATAAGCGTAGCGTACCCTAGGCTCGCCTAAGTTAAGAGGCCTAGTATCGAGGGCCTTAAAGGGTAAAGGCGGCTAAGCGGGGGGGGGTATAATAAAGGCAGGCGGGGAGAGGAAAAATACCGGACTTATATACTTATTTAAGTAAGCTAATATAGTTAGTAGAATAAGACGGTAAATACTAATAATAAGGAGGTACGGGTTTAGATTCTAATAGCGCCGCTAGCGCTGGAAATAAGGTCGAGAAGTCGGAGAGCTAGGCGTATACTAAAAAAGGCGTAACCTAACGGCTAGTATATACCTAAGGCGAATTAATTCGAGCGTATAATATTTAAGGTAGAGAAAATAGCGAAGGGGGGAGCTAAAAAGGCATAAGGGGTTAGCTAACGGATATTATAACGTATAGAACGAGCCTAAGGTAGATATCTACTCTAAGGGCTAATACGGAGGATAAGCGATAAAGGGAGAGCTATACCTTAGCCGATACCGAACTACCTTTAAACGGGCTATATCTAGGGAGTATAGAAGCTAAATCTAAGGGACTAAACGGCCTAGGTTCTACCGTAGAGGAATAACTAGAGTTAACGAGGTAATAAAGGAATAAAGCGAATATTAACCCTTTTATACGCCGTAGTATAGCGTCGAGGATCGTCGAGTTAGGCGGGAGTAGGAAGTAAATAACTCGAGGGCGGCTTAGCCTAACGCGCCGACTAAGTCGGTTTAATAAGATCGAAATACGGGAGGGTATAGGTAGTACTACGAGAATTAGCTACTATGTACGAATACGATAACTATTAGGGAGTATACCTGTAAGGGAATTAATAGACCGGAGGAAGCGGAAGGGGTGGAAGTAACCCGAAAACGTCGCTACGGGCGTAAGGCGAAGGCGGAAAATTCGACTAAGTAGTCGAGAAGACGTAGCTAAAAGAAATAGGAAGGGTTAAGTAGTTAAAACGGCTAGATATAAGAACTATCGCGACTACGATATAGTTAAAAGTATAAAGGTATTATAGAGTAACGGGGTAAACGCTTTAAAGGAAATCTAACGGCTTAGGGTAGTCGGTAGAAGTATATATAACCGGCCGGAGTCCTCGATAGTAGAGATTATATCGGGCGAGTAGCTACGAATAAAGGTACGAATTATATTAAGGGAGTTAGTAAGGAGGACTCGCTACCGGATCGATACGTAAAACGGACTTAGCGAGCGGCTAAAAAGAGTATAGAATAGCTATAGTAAGTAAGAATTAACTAAGGCGCGCGGCTATAGGGACTACGAAAAAGCTTACCTTAAAGAGTCGATACGCGATAAGCTAAAGGTACGACGAAGGAGGGGTAGAGAGAAAAGAAAGCTACGAGGACGCGTAAACTCTAGAGAGATAAATGCCTTACGTTAATTTCGGCTTTAGAGAAAGTATACGGTAATAGCGCGGAAAGGTTTAGTATTCTAACTAGCTTACTACGAGTAGTGTTAGGAATTCGAAGGTAGGATATTGAAAAGGTTTAGGCTCTACGGCAAATCCGAGAACCGTAGGCGGCGGCGGGCCGATATCGGCCGATTAACGATATAAAACCGACTATATATAACGAGGGAATATATACTAAAAGTATAATCGTATACTTTACTAACTACCTACCTATATACCTCGGCGATAGCTAAGGAGAGGAGAATACCGATTATACTAGGAGGGCGACTTAGGCTAACTATATAACGAACCTTAACTGTATTATAAAAGGTACGCCGGCGACGGAGAGGCGGGATACTAGCTCTAGAGGAGATTATAAAGCCGTAGATAGCTAAAGGGTTGTGGTATAAGGTACTAGGTAAGGTAGCCCTCCCTTATTAAGCGTATAGAACCGCTCGATAGATAGTAGACTAAAGCTAGGCTAAGAAACTAATAGCGGTACTAGTAAACTAAAAGGGAGATAAATAAAGAGTTAGAAAAAAAGGGTATCGTATATAAATACTAAACGATCTACGCTAATAATATAGTCGGCCGCCCGACCGACGAAAAAAGTAAGAAAATATAAGAAAGAGTATAGGGATAAATACTACGAGCGTTAACCTAATAACTATAGCGACGGAGTAAAGCCTTAGTTAAATATAACGCCGCTTAGTAGAAGGTACTTTACCGTCTTTATCCCGGGGGGGGATATAAGCCGACTTAGATACCTCCGAATTAGTATATTAATTATTATCGATATAAATAAAAGCGGCGGCTAACCTAAGTACGGGAAAGGTAGTAGCGTATTCTTAATCGTCGTTAAGAACGATAGGAGATTCGGCATACCTAGAACCCCGTAAGGTACGTATCGTAGCTATACATATATAGGCGATAATAGGTTATATAAAGATAGACTCGATATAGGTAAGGACCGGTAAGAGGTTATTATTCCTTTCGTAGCTAGGGGGAAGGCCGCTACTACCCCTATCTACTAAGGGCGAGACGATAACCGGGTACTCGTAGCCTATCTCGGAAGTAGGCGGAGACTTAGCCTAGGAAATAAGTATAGGAGTAGGCGTAAGTAAATAGTCCGGGGATAGGCTATAGCGCCGAGTAGGTACTAAAGGGGGAGACGGAAGCCCGGGGTTAGTAAGGAGTTTACCGGCGCCTAAGATATAAAGCGAACTATTATAGATAAGTCGGTATAGTACGATAACGGGAGGTTTAGAGCTAGGAACGGGGCGGTTAGAGTCGGCGACGGCGGCGGTATCGTATATCGTATACTCGATATATATTTTAACGTCCTAAGCGGCGACGAGTAACTAGGCCGGAACGGTAGTCTTATCTATAGCTACGGCCTCGTCGAGACTCTCGAATAAAACTAGGCGGCTGGGATTAATAGGGTTATCGGTAAAAGCGACTGTAATATTAATATCTACGGTCTCGTAACGGTAACTACGAACTAAGGGGATAGTATAGCTAGCGATATAGCGAATATCGGAGTCGGCGTAAAGATTAAGCGATAAAGGCGCGTTTAAGAGCGTTATAGTACGATAGGCGGGGAACCGTACGGCTTTATAACGGTCGAGAGGTATACTAGTTCCCTATTATACCGAGTAAAGGTATAGCCGGAGGAGTTTATAGCCGGGGCTAGCGGTCTAGTATATATGTAGTTCGAGGGGAGGAATCGGAACGGTATCGTATTATAGTTTAAACTCTAGATAAGACGTATTAGACTAGGCGGTAAAGTCGCTAAGATTATTTAGTAATCGCTTCCGAGCGGCTTAAAACTCGAGTACTAGGTAAACTTAATTATAAAATTACCTAAAGGCCTTAGGAGTAGTACTATCTATTAGTTCTAGGATATACCGAGGTACCGAGAACGATAATAATATATAGTATATAACGCCGTCCGAGCGAAGAAGTAACCGAACTGCTACTAACTCGGCCTTAGATAATGCTTCGGCGCGAGACTCGACGGATAGGCGTAGCGCGGTACCCGGTTATATAACGAGAGTATTAAGGTCGGGGCTAGAATCTACGGCGTATAAGGCTACGCCGAGGGAATCTCTCGAGTATTATAATTCCTTATATATACTAGCGCTCTAGCCGGAGTCGGGGGTAATACTAGCTATAGTAGTTAAGCTATATGTAGAGCGATAAACGCGAGACGAGGTAAGATAAGTATTAAGAATAGGAGCTAGGGTATAGGCCGTAAAGGGCGAAGCTAACTCGCCCGATTAGGCGGTAGTATAAGCTACCTATCGACGGGTCCGGGGATAAGGAATAACGGAAGGGCCGAGGGAAGGGCCGGCGTACGATATATTAGCGTTAAAAGCGCTTTAATAGAGGCTACTAGATATAAAGATTATAGGGTTAAGAGAGAAGAAAGATCGGAGCGGTTCTTAGATACGGCCTTACGTTATAAACTAGAGGAGGAAGTTAGAAAAGGTTTAGGGTAATCGCAGCGGCTAAGCGTATAAAGGTTAAAGCTAGATAAAGAAACCGTCGTAAGGGTAGATATTAAGAATAATACGACGGCTAAATATACGTAATCTAGGGGAAGATCGGGACGGTAGGCTACGACGAAGAAATAAAATTAGCTACTAAAATATATAAGTTAGAAACGGCGAGGGTATACCTCCGGCTTAGAGTAAAGGGCTAAAGGTAACAAAGACTAAGTACCTAGGTACGAACTATTAGGATATCGAGGCGCGAAGCGGTATTATTACGGGTATAATAGTATAAAAGAAGAAACTAAAGCCTTATAACCGGAGAGAATTATAGATTCGAATAGAAATATAAACCTCTCGGAGGCCCGAGTATTAGGGTAAGATTCGGGCTCGAGAAACTATACGGAATATAAGGTCGAAAGCGGTAAAGTTCGAGTATAGATAGCGGAAGAGGTAGGCTACGACGAAGGAGCGAGGATTAGGCGCTAAAATAAACGGGATAATAATAGTAAACGTATACCTTTAAGTTAGGGTAGGTTATTAGAGTTAATAAAGGTTATATACCTAGGTACGAATTATATAGGTAACGAGCCGTTACGAATAAGGCCGGGGAGCGAGGCGGCGTTATTATAAATGTATTAGTCGTAAAAGAAAACCTAAGTCTAACGGATAGAGAGAATAGTAAATTTCGAGCGTCGAGGTAGACTAACTAAATAACTAAACGGCTTAGGTATAAAGGCGGGCTTCGGGCTCGAGGGGTATACCGATAACCGAGTCCGAGGTAGGAGCGGTAAAGGGGGGATAGTACGTAGGACCTTAAAGCTTAATATATAGATAGTTATAAAGGATCGACTAGCTTACCGGGGCGAAACCGACCTAGGCGGGGACGGATTACTAGGCTAATAGAAGTCGTTCGGGGGGATTAAGAAGGTATATTAACATCGTAAAGGTTAAAGAAATTAGCTACTAAGGCTATCGGTATAAACTATTAGGAAGTAAGCGTACCTTTACGGGGGGAGGTAACTAGAGCGGAAAGGAGGTAAAACAATCGTAGGATATAGATCCCGGAAGCGGGTACTACGCTAAGGTAATAAGAAAGCTTAAAAGGTAAAGTACGGGAGTAAGTCGATCCCTATAAAGAATTACTAAAGGGCTGTTATACTATTAGATAAGTAACGCCGGAAAACGCCTACAAGGGTTCGGTCGATAAGTAGCCGGCGCGGAGAGAGTATAGCGAACCTACGGCCGTAAATATAAATACTCGAGGCGCCGATAACTAAACGGCGCCGTCCGATAATAATAGTAGTAATACTTAACCGGCGATAGACTACCGCCTACTACGACGGGTTCGAAACTACGTAAAGATATAAATATTAAAAACGACGGATATACCGAGGGCTAGGCGACTAACGAAGTATCGCGTATAAGAGCTATAATAACTCCGTACTAGGACCGAGGCTCGGTCGAGGATATCCTACGAGGAAAGGGTACTAAGGCTAATATAATAACCGAAATATAAGGTAAGGTAGAGTAATAGATAAGATATCGAGAAGGAATATATAGAAATAGGCTTTCTATATACGATACGCTAACTATAAACGAAAAGAGAGGTTAAGGAGAGCGATAGGACTAGATATTAAAGCGAATAGAGATAGGTAACCCAGTATTAAATAAAATAAATACCTGCCCCTAAAACTACTTAGGTAATACCGGACTATAAGAGTTACCGAGGGTACGGGGTAACGTTAAGACCGTAAGTAAATATAACTTTAGGGGGCGGGGTAGTATTAAGAGTAAGGTACGGAGTAACGCTAGTTAGGCGGGGCGGGCTAAAGCTACCGGGGCTTAAATATAAGGGCTACGTAACTATACTATAAGGCTAGAAATATATTAGATATATAGGTAAGTATAATACGCTATACTTTAAAAGAAGAACGATAACTAATAATCTATAGACGGAGGAGCGAAAGCTAAAGGCCGGTAGCCGCCTAGGGGCTGCGTAGTTTTATATAACTATCGACGAGAGTATAGGAGTTATCGATAGGTTATTATAATGTAAAGGCTATATTATAAAAGAGGTATATACCGGATAGCTTTAACGGAATATAGCCGGGTAACTTAAAGATAAAAACCTCTAAGGAGCTAAGTTAGGGTATAAAGATAATTTACTATATACCTATATTAATACGAAGATCGGCGATATATAGGTATATATCTAAATACTAGTATATAATAAAAACCGTTACTCTCGAAATTAATAGAGAGTATTCGTCTTTCACGCCAAAGTATAACCGCTAAGATATATATAACGAGAGTAATAGCCCTAAGAGGGTAGTAAAGCCGAAAGAATATAACGACGACTATAAAAGAAAAACTAAAGTAGAGATAATACCCGGGGAGCGGGGACTATAAGTATAAAACTAAAGCAGCTAAAGTAAGAGAACTCGAGCTAGAATATAGCGGGCGTAGTTTACGGAGTTAAGGCGGTAAGTAAGCGAACGCCGTTATCGACTAGGTTACGGGACGGGTATAGCCGATCTTAATAACGGGATATAAGGTTAAACGCCTAGGATATTAAGCGCTCGATAGACTTCGGGAGAAGTTAGGGACCTTACTAGGGACCGCGTAGCTAATTATAACGCTAACGACGGCGGCTATAGGGAAAGAATAACTATAGCTAATAATATTAGAAGCGGTATTAATTACTAGGGATAGTATTCGTCGTCGTAGGGCTTAGACTTAACGGAAACGTCGTAGGACTCGAACTTAAATAGGGTAACAGGGCCGGCGATTATATTAAAAGCGTTAATAGGTAAGTATAAAGTAGGGACTAAGCGGGTAATACCGGAAAGAGAAGATTAATAGATTAAAAGGACGATAAAGGGTATAAAGTTATAGCTCGGCTAGGAGATCCCGCTATCCGAGTATATAAGCGGGTTCTGTAGAGGAAAGGGGTTAGATACGATAGGAACTTAATAGTAGGGAGTATAAACCGGAGAGGGAAAAGTACCGCGGTAGGAGTAGTTAATAGATAGGCCGCGGCTAGAGGTAGAGTTAAAAGGAGATAATAAAGAGCTACTACCGTACTTTAGAGAACGTCTCTACTAGCTTTAATTAATGTTAGCTAACGCGCTAGAAGTAACGGAAGGGAGATATATATTAAAGCTTAAAAACCTAGCGGATTAGGCTTTATTATAGGGGGTTAAAAGACTAACCGCCGACTAGAAGCTAAAGGGATTAGGCCCGGATAAGCCGTAGGTTAAAAGGTTAGGCGAGAGTAATAAAGTATCTTAAATAAGCGGAAAAGGGTCGGCAAGGTAAAAGGCGTTAACGATAGTTAAAGTAGTAACGCTATAGGGGTTAATAAAAGGGTCCTTAACGAAGGAATAACTACCGGGCTTGCCGTTAGAGACGGGGAAAGAGTACCGGGATACGTAGCTCGTCGAAAGACTCTACTAAGAGAGAATAAAGGTTAGAAAATAAAAGCCGAATAGTAGGGAGGAAAATATATACGACGGGGCGGGGCTTAACCGTAGGGAGACTTAACGCTAAGGGAGGTACTACTAGATATATATAGGATACCCGAGGATAAGTCCGGGGGGGCCTAGTTTAAAGGTAATTATAACTAAATAGGAAGAGGTAAGTGGGAGTATTAAAGGTACCCGAGCGAACGAATATATACGCTAAAGACTATAATTACGAAATATACTAACGGGTACCTGTAAAATGTTAGCTATAGTAGTAGGACTAAAAGGTACGATATACCTTAAAAGACTATTATAAAGGAGGTTTATAAAAGTACTACTAGTAAACCTTAGCGCCGAGCCTTAACTAAAATACCTTACCGTAAGAAGGGTAAGAAAAGTAATAATAATAAGAGAGTAGTAAGTTAGATAAAAGTTAAGGTAGCTAAAGATAAGGTCGTATATAATATCTCTAACTACCTATTCGGCTAAACTAAAGCTACCTTTATAGTCGGCGGGAGAATATATAAACACGTCCTCCTTAAAGATATCTTCTTTTAAGTTAACCTTATAGGAGTTCTTAGTATTAGAGTCGCTTTCCTTTAACGAAAAGTCTCGCCGGGATCGGCGCTTTCGTCTCTTTAGCGAAGGGATATATTCGAAACCGGAGTTATTAGTATAAGTACGCGTAACGCGGCGATTAGCGCTTAAACCTCGTATACTAAGGCGTCTAAAGGCGTACGAGATATTCGATAAATAAAGGGAATTAATAATTCGGCTTAACGGATAAGGGATACTAATGCCGCCGGTACGGAAATTAAAGGGTAGGGATAAGTAATATATAAGGGGAACGATTAAAGAGGACGAAGAGCGGGTAGAAGATAATAAAGAGGATAAAGTACCTAGAAATAGGAAATTCTTAAAGAGCGCGCGGGAGAGATAAATATTCTCGGATTAGGGTAATTTAAACGGGGATAGGGGTAGGTAATAAGAGGATACGGGAAGGAGTACTATTAATAGACCGGGCTTACCTTTAACGATAAACGGGATAAGGAGAGAGAGGGAGAGTTGGAATAAAGTATAGTAGGGATATTAAATATAATAGGAAGGAGGAGAAATAAGATATAGGTTGATAAGAATAGAGATGTAGAAACGGATAGCTAAAAGCTACGACCTAGGGGAAGGACTTAGACTAAGGCCTATATAAGTCCTAGAAGGGTTACGGTATATTAACTAAATATTACTATACTAGGGCTAGCTATAAAGGAAAAATGATATAAATATTACTATAGCTACCTACTACGAGTATGTTGGAATAGTTAGAAGGGCTACGTACTTACTAATAATTCGATAATTACTTTAAGAGTAGGTTTTAAGTCGTAAGTCGTAAGATAACTACTCGGCGAGGGTTAGTAAATATTTATACCCTAATAAGATAATAACCTACGGGGGAAGCGTATATATAACTAGGAATTACAGCTATATATAAAATACGTATAACTAAGCCCGCCGGCGATAACTAGTCCCAGCTATCCGTATAGTATCTATCGGTATTAGAATACGCCCTTCTATATAAAGCGTAGGTAACCTCGATATATTACCTACCTGCCTACTAAACCTAGGAATAAAGTATAACGAATATACTAGAGATTCTAGGTATAGCGAGTCCCTCCTTACTATATAGCTATAAGGCTATCCAGAAAATATTAAAGTATTATCGTATTTACTAATACTTTACCGCCCTAATATCGTAGAAATACGAGATTTATATCGGCTACGGACTACGCGACGGAGCTAAGTCTGCTAGGTTATTTTCGTATCGACGGCGTATATTCCTAGAAGAGACAGGTATATAGCGACCGGGGTACCGGTTAGTACGTATACCTAAAACACCTCGCTAGGGTATAAGGTATTATTAATATATAAAGTCGGGGGACTTATAGATAACCCTATTAGGATACGCTAACGCGCCGAGGAAAATACCTACGACTAAGTTTAGGTATTACTAAGGCTTCTATCGAGGTAAGAATAATATCTTCTAAGTTAGCCGATATAAGATCGGCTATAAGAGGATGTTAATTAAGGCTACTAAGGTAAGGCTATTATATAATAGTTACTACCCTATATATAGTATTAAATCCGCCGCTTTAGGACTAAGTACGACTATTATTCCTAAGTTAGAGACGTTTTAAGGGATACTAAGAAGTCTTATCGTTTAACCGTATACTAAACTGGACTCTAGTAAAGGAACTAAGTCTAGATACGAAGTATCTAGGACGCCCTACCTAAAACGGATTAGAGCGTTAGTAAGTCGAGGTTCCGGAGAAATCTTACCTTAACGTAAACCTTTATATTCTCTATACTAATAACTCTTACGTCTAGATAGAGGCGTCTATAAAGGGAGTTACGTAGAAATAAAGACCCTCGGTTACCTCGTATCCTAATAACCCGTATAGTATCTTAAGATAGTAATCCCCTACCGCTACCTAGATTACGTAAGGGGAGAGTAAAGTTGGGGTATTTATCTAAGTATAATTTTCTAAGCGTTTCGGACTTCTGTAAGGAGCCTTTAAATAAGGTAAAAAGATACGTTAGGCGGGGAGTAAAACGGTAGAGGGGATTAAGAGGATAATAAGTAATATAAACCTAGGTAGCTAAGAGGTAGTTCGCTTAACTCTATCTTATTAAGGGAGATAAACGGCGTATTTAACGAGGGTACCGTTATATAGGCTATAGTAGTAAGGAACGCTTAAGGTAGACGCGGGGCGAGGGATTACTTAGGTATAAGGTCTAGCCGTAAGGCGGTAAGGGAAACCCTAGCAATTTTGTTATACGTATATCGGAGGCTAAGGGGCAGAGATAATAGATAAATAGAAAGGAATATATACGAAGGCGTATAGGCGGATAGAACCCTGTAGGGATAGCTAGGGGCTGGTAGCAAGTCTTCGTAGTACTAAATCTCTACGTTACTATTAATAGCCGAAAATAATTCCCGGTTACTAGCCTCTATAACTATCTAGATTTTTACTACCCTCGTAATCGTAGGTATATTTATACCCTAACAATTACAAGTTAGGCCTACGTCCCCTCCTAAACGGTAAGTAGTCCCAGCTATTTAATATAGTACTCTAAGTCTAATTAGGCCGTATACGCGCTATAGAGTATAAGTAGCGAGTATCGATACGAGCCCTCGAGAAATTACAACCCTAATATAGGCGGAGAAGAGTAGGTTATTTCTTAAACTTAAAGTATATTAGACGTTAAAAGTATGCCTACGATAGACTACTAAAGAATATAAACCGGTAGTTACTACTATAACGAACTAGCTTCCGAACCCTAATAGGGGCTAGTTAATCTACTTACTACTTAAAGCGAGGTAAAACGTCGATATACTCCGAGGAGTACTATCGGTAAGATACTAGACCTCCTACTAAAAACCGATACCCTATACCAGCTAGAAACTACCCCCTATAACAATCGAATAAAACTATACTACTCCGTAACCGGGGTAGGCGAAAGGTCTAGTAATAAAGATAGGTGTAAATCGTTATCCTCGAACGGCTAAGTTTTTAAGAGACCGAAAACATTACCGTAAAGACGTAGATAGGCGAACAACTAGAGAATCGACGAACTCGACCCTTATATTAGCCTAGGAGGCTAGGGAGGAATAAGAACTAGTATAATTATAACTAGGGAAAGCCGGTAATATAGGCGACCTATTAAGTCTGTACTATATAGTCGTCCTAAGCGAAGCTAGTAGCTAGGAATATCTAGTAATAATAGCTATAACTATAATAGTATTAGGTAAGAGTTAGTCGCTATTAGAAAGAGTACCGAGATAACGGATAGACGCTTTATATATAAAGGAAGAAGGTTGGCGATTTCGGGGCTAGGATTTTATTTAGGAGATATAAAAAAAGGGATTTCTCTTCGTACTTAGTAGCTATTTAGTTCCGGTACTAAGCGTAGATCGTATACGGGGCGTAGATCGTAAATATAACTAGGAAGCCTATAAAGCTACCGGGGGCTAATAGGATATACAAGGGACCCGATTATAGGAGACGGGTATTAGGATATAGCTACTATCCGATAGGATATTAACCTCGCTAGGTAAAGGGCGGGTATATAATCTATAACTAATAGTTAACTCGCTACTTAGGGTCCCGGATAAACCGCGAACTAAGGCTTGAAAGATATTAGCGTAAGGGATAAGTAGTCCGGATATAAAGACGGGCTAAGTCTAGATAAAGGTAAAACCGCGCTATAAGTACTATAAAGAGGCGGGAACCCCGCCGCGCTAAAGTCCTAGGTCGGAGGAACCCTCTCCCTTTATTATAATTTACTATAGCTATCGTAAAACCGGCGCCGGGCGGGGAAGGGGTCGGAGTCGGTATCGGACGACGGCCGAGAGAAAAGATTCGAGGAGTTTAAAGGGGAGAAGGGTCCTTAGCCGAACGGCTAAGGGTAGCGTTAAGGACTTAAGGGAGGTAGCGGTTCGCTAATAGGGGAGACGGCGAAGGAAGGCTATAGAAAAGGGTCGTATAAATCGAGGATCGGAATGATAGTTACGTTATTATAGATAAGAGGTTAGAATTAGTAAGCTACTTGTTTACGAACTTAATAAAGACCGAGGCTAAGGAGTAAGAGAGGCGGTAGTACGAAACTAGGGTCGATCGATAAGGGGAAGGAGAATAAACGGGAATAGAGAACGGTATATAATTAATAATAGTACTTTCCGGAATCGAGTAGGGGAGAGATAGTCGTATAAGCTAATTAAGGTACTAATACCTAAGAAGACTAGTATATAAGAGGAGGAGACCGAGCTAGAAAATTAACCTAAGGTAGTTATGTTACTAGAAATCGTAAACGGGGCCGTTATTAGGAATATTACCCTTTTCTGTAAGGTATATAAGAATACGATATAATGTACTTAATAGGGTATAAAGCCGGGGTAGTAGCGGGAAGAAAGAGACCTCGGCCGTAATACTTATACCGGACCCTTACGGCCGCGTAAGGGGGGAAGGTAAGGCGCTTTTACCCTTTTTACTACGTTAAGGCGATCCTAAGCCCCTATATAACTAGATAACCCGATATCGCGTTCCTTTAGCGCTCGGTAGCCCGTTTATCCTTAAAGGACCTCTAGCTCCTACTTATCTAACTTATAGCGAATAACTAGCCCTAGGAGGGATTATAAAGTCGCTAATAAGCGGTTAAGGTAATTTAGAAGGTACGGGCGAAAGCTATTATTTACTACAGTCCTCCGTTAGGATATAACTTAAATTAAATATAAGCGTAAGGCTTTAAGAGATTTAACGATAGTAAGATAGCCGAGATAGTAGTAGTAGTAGAAATAAACTCGACGCTAATAGCGTTCAATATACTAGGGTAGTCGCTAGGGCTACGGAGTTAGATTAGTAACGAACTAACGGCGTAAAACTATAGGCGAGGAAAAGAGGACGTATTATACGAGGTAGGGCTTTAGCGTATCGGGAAGTAAGTACTACCTAGTTATTAAGGAGGAGGATAATAAAGACCTATAGAGGAGAAGGCTAAAGTAAAGGCTATAATATACCGTAAATAAGCTCGAGCTAGAAGCTATTAGATATTAAAGTATAAATAGCGTTAAAAAAAAACCCGTATACCTACTAACTTACGGCTAACCCTATACGTATAGCGTATAATCGAACCTAGGCGCGAACGATAAGATATAACTCCGGGGCCCCGCCGAGACTAGGAGGGGGTACTACGACTATAATAGGTAAAAGAAAGGTAATATTACTATTAAAGACTAAGAGTTGGGGAAGAGTAAAAATTAAGTAGTTATACTCGATAGTAAGAATACCCTATTAAGTACCTTTACTCTTAAGTTAAGTAGTCGGATACTAACTACTTTAGGAAGGCGACGATAATAAGTATATATATCCTAAGGCGAAGGGTAATATCGAGGAATCGCGAGGCGTAACTATAATCCTATAATAATACCTTACCTAGCGTCGAAAGAGTATCCGGATATATATAAAGAGTATAAAGTACAGAAGACCGGGAAGAGCTCGAGTAAGACTTAAGCGAGGAATATCTACTAGTCTAGATATTACGGCGAATCTACCTCGCGGGCGACGAAGGGACGAACCGAGGAACGACTCTAGAATAGTATTACGGAGCGTTGTAAAAGGGGGGAGGGTTAGTAGAGCGACTAGGGAATATTAGTATCTATATTAATCGGGCGGGTAAGAAACTTACCGTAATACTATACTACTTACGCTGTTATAATAGGCTAGACTAGGCCTAGGGTAAAGGTGCTCGATAAACGGGGGACGTCGACGACGAGGGATAGTTAGGACTGGAAAGTCTAAGAAGGGGTTAACGGTTAGTAGTAAAAAAGAAAGGGTAGAAAATGGCTACTAAGGTTATATAATATAAATAAGGATAGAGATAGTAGTAGAGGTAGGAATAGTAACGTTACCAGCCGGTTACTACCGGGTACTATAGGAGTAACTAACGGAAAGATAGATACGAAAGGTAACCCCGCTAAGCCTAGCCCTTACGAGGTAAAGTAACGGAGAATATTTAATACTATAAAGGTCTAATTATAATATATTACTAGGTATACCCGGACTGCCGTAGATGTAGTACCCGGGGTAGGGTAATAAAATTAACTATAGCCCGGACGCTAAAGCGTCGAGTAAGGGATTTACTAACCGATACTTAACGCCTTTAAGCGCCTATAATTTCTAACCCCCCCTACCCTAGTAAATAATAACTACTAAAAGGAAAATAAGAAAAAGTATATACTAATAAAGTATAACTAAAACCTGCTAAAGACTACTATAACCCGAGAATAAAAGAAGCTTATTACCGGTTAAACTACCTATAAGTTAAAATATAGCCTATATATAAAAGACGGTAGACTAGCTAGGGCCGGTTAACCTACCTAGGTAGGTAGGTACCTATTCTGTAATAAAAAGATAGATAGTTAAAATAAATAAAATACTCGGGAGGAGGTTACTACTACTACTAAAGAGGATACTAACTACGTAAAGGCTATATATCGACTATATATATAGGATAGAAGACTTAAGGTAACATCGGGCTAAGCTATATAAAGCCGTTAACTAAAGGAGGGATAAACGCTATACTAAGATACTATATATAGGGTAAAGTAGCCTTAAATTACGCCGAGACTAGGACGATAAGCGGTAAAGGGAGCTTCGCCGAGAGGCCGGCCGCTGTTAATAGGAACCTATCTATACGAATAACTATAATACTTCTAAATAGGTTCCAAATTTCGAGGCTATAAACTAACGGCTCGCTAATATACTAAACCTACCGACGAGTAGAACGAATACTATAGACATTTCCACCTACCGAGTACCCGTAGCCAACCTAAATCTATAGTACAGAAATTAGGGAGATACCGATAAGCGGTTACCGTAAATAATATCTTCGAAGCGCCGGATTATAGGGAGAATAACGATAGGATAGGCCTTATCTACGTACAACTTTAGGTTAGCTAGGTCAGGGCCCTCGACTATTATAACTAAGATAGGAAACCTATAAGTAGAGTATATTACCTACTATTATAAAGTCGTATACCTATATAGTAACTACCTAATACAGGCGTCGGTAGTATAAAGTCGGTACCGCTTATATACCAACTTAAAAGAAATACCGATAAGGGTAAGGAAACCTTATTCGATACCCTAGTCGTATAAGGTAGCGCGTTATATAGAGAGATACTTCTAGATAGAGAAGGAGGTATTAAGGTCGAAGGGGATAAGCTTACTCTAACGGAACGCGAGTAAACGAGATATACTAACGTAGGGTTATTAAAGGGAAAGTAAGAGTAGTAGCCCGAGGAAAGGTACCTACCTAGTAGGATACAGCTTAAAGCCGACAGACTAAAGGTATTCTTTAAGGTAGGCTAACGTAGCGAATATAAGTATAAAGTATAGCGTTATACTAGGTTTAAACTTATTACTCTCGAGATTAGGCGAGGAAGTAGAGTCGGAGTTGGCCCTAACTAGGACAGTGATAATAAGAGAGGGCCGAGATAAAGGTAGCCTTATAGGGAAGAAGAGTAATTATATAAATTCGAGTAGTTAAGATAGAGCTTAAATCCTATTAGGTAACGGTTTCTAGAGCGCGATAATAAGAAGCGAGGAAGAGTAAAATGTATATACCCTTTAAGCGTCGTCTAGGTATAGTAAACTCGAGTATAAAGGATTAATAAGATAAGCGATCTACTAACCGATAAAGGCTAGAGGGCGCAAGGTATAGTACGCCGAACCGTAAGTAGAAAATAGTTAACTACTGTAGTATAAAAATAGAAGCCGGAGCGATATAAAGCCGGGGGCTAGACGGAGCCCTATATAGCTTAACGAGAATCCTGTATATAGATTAAACGACTACCTTACGGGGTAGGGATAGAAGCTACGGGGAAAGGAACAATAGGTCTATACGAGAAGTATCTATTATAATAATTATTATTTAGGGTCGAATTAGGAATATAAATATACGAGGCGTTAAGGCTAAACGGGAAACTAGTTATAGCTTAAATATAAAGGTATTTATTTATAATAGAAAAAGTAATACCTTAGCTTTAACTTAAAACCTTAAGGACCCTACGCTAACCGCGATAAGGCCTAATATAAAGTAAATACTATATCCTAATACGCGGTTAACGACCTATATAAGTCTTATACGGCGCTAAGTAGAAGGGGCGTAGCTTTAGCGATAGTAGCGGTATCGCGTACGGCCGTAAGCGCGACGGGATAACCGATAAATAATAGAATACTAAAGTACCGGACTACCCGACCCGGCTTAATAGAGGGAGATTAGCTTACCCCGTACTATAATATAGACGGTCCGATAAACGCCCCGGGGACCGCGGTATTAGTAGCGCTAACGGAGAAAAAGACGACGCGTATTAGAAGGGTAGTAGACTACGTCGACTATACTATATAGAAGCCTCTAAGCGGGATAATAAATCGGTACGCGTAGCTGTACTTCTAGAGGGATAAGTATATTAAGCGTAGGTAGGTACCTAGGTATTTAGCTAAAGAGACCGAGTAAAGAGGGCTATATATAAAGTAGCGCGACATTATATTACTCGAGTAAAAGATAGGACCCGGGTATTACGATAGGGCTCTTCCCGAGAGTAAAAGATAGTAGGCGAGCCGTAACGGAGCGATATAAATACCTAAAGGTATTAATATACGGCTTTCTCGTATTAAGGGGAAGGAGTACTAATCTAACCTAATATATAGTTATATATATAAAGGCCGAGGGGACTAGATTATAAGGTATATAATAGTTTATATAGCGGATATCTAGGAAAAGGTATATATAGAAAGGGGGGCGGGAGTAAAGTATAGCCGCCGAAATAAGGCTATCGGTACTATCTAGGTTATATATTAAAAACGCTATAACGGATAAGGTTAGTATTCTAGGGGATTAGGTCGTAGAGAAAACGGTGTAATAGGGGGTTAGGGAAGAAGAATATACTACCCGTTAACGCTAATGCCGAGGAAGCTAATAGCCTATCGAGGGGCTGTAGCGGTAAGGGATGCTCCTAACCGACGCCGGGGAATTAGAAGTATAAAGCGGGCTGATACGTCTTACTATCCGGACGAAGCGCCGGGAGGTATACTATTACTAGTATAACGTTACGGACGGCGAGGGTATAATATAGTAAAATAAGGACGACGTATTAAGGGTACTGTTATTAGACTACCTATAGTCTAGTAAGCTGAAACGTTAAAGGAACTGACGAGATAAGCTTATTCCGGCGCCCGGGGATAAGGTATTACCCTCGATAGTAAATAATAGTATATAAAAGTAAAAAAAGGTACCTTTACGACTTATAATATAAGTACTAATCGTAGCTACTACTAACCTAGTAATAACGGAATCTCGCTAATATAAGGATAATACCTTATTAAAAGCCGTTACCTAGATCGTCGTCGTCGGCCGGCCTCGGCTTAGTATTATTCACCTAATAGCGGTAGCGGGATATACGGTAATATAACCTCTTACTATACTAAGTCTCTAATACCCTAAAGCTTAAGCTCGTATAGTACTTAGTATAAAGTATATCCTAAAACTAGTAACGTATTTAATTAAGAATATAAATGTCGTTAATATATTTACCGCGAGTATTTATCGCTATAACCTAAAAGACGTCCCTTATACGTAAAGCTATAATATTATCAAGTTCTAGGTTTAGATACTAACCGGAAGGATATTAGGTAAAACGAAAGAATATATTTAGGTTCGTAAGAAGCTATTAACGGTCCGTCCAAGCTATATAAGTCGGCGACTTAAAGTTAGATATAAAGCGCGTCTCGAGAAACCGGTCTATATTAAAATTATACGGCTCCTTTTACTAATAGTAAAGCTAAGGTAAAATTATCGAAAGATGTAACCGTACGGACTTATACTACGCGTTAATATCGTAGTCTTAGCCCGTCTATATATTAGGGTTGTTAGATATAAAGTACGAGCGCGTAATAGAACTAATAAAGGCCGAGGAAAAGAGAAATACCGTATTAGATATAATATCGTAGATAACGAAACCTTAATAATCCCCGAAAACGATATCGAAGAAAACATAGTAATAGGTACCCGGTAGGGCGTAAAACTTACACTAGCGTTCTATATTATCGTATATAACCCTACCTAGCCCGAACTCGTACGCGCCGAGGGTATCGGCGAGTTAGTTAAGTATAACGTCGCTAACGATATATAGCTTACGTTTTATACCGCGAAGGATAATATCGGCTATAAAGGTAATATTCTAGAGATAAAGCCTTTTAAAAAGTATAGGGGTAGTAGAGAACTATATATATAGATTTTAAATATAAAAGAGGAATTCGGCTTATATATATATACTACCTAGGCCCTCGGGAAAAGACTTAGCCTAAAGCCTTAGGAATATATAAGAAAAGGAATCTAAAGCTAAGCGTTCCGCTTCGGATAAAGATAAGGGCTACTAATTATAATCGAATAATAACGGGAGGTTAAGGCTACGCGCTAAAAAGTATAACTAGTATTTTACACCGTTATAGTAACAAGTAGTAATACTCGATACGAAGGTATTCGGGTTTATATCGTTAAATAACGTACTAGAGGTATCCTAGGACTCGATCGGGATCTTAGAGACGGTACCGGCGGGAGGAGCGATATCGCGATAGGACCGATCGCGCCGAGGTATACTTAAATAGTCGTTAGTAAGGGCTAGTAGTAGCGAGATATTAGTTAACTATACCTAGGCTAATTTATTAGGAAAACGGAATATAACCGGTTTATCGAAGCCTTATCGTAAAAGGGGGAGTATAAGTAATACGGTTTTAACCGAGAGAAGACGGCTTTAGGCTTAAATTATATTAAAATTAACCTAAGGATACCGGGATTAGAAGGTCGAAGACGTATAAAGCCCTAAGCTATTTTACGCCCCGAAATCAATTCTAACGTTAACCGAAAAATAAGGGCTACGGGAATATAGGAAGAAGGGGTTTAATTTAGCGATACGGAGGATAAAAGGTCGAAGATATATATAACCTAAAGCCTATTTATACCGCGAGCTCGAGTCGGAAACGAAGCTAAGTAAGTAAAGGTTCGAAGTTAAAGCCTAGAGTAAAATAAGCCTTAAGCTAGATAAAAGATTATAAGTAACGGGTTAAGAAGGGTATTATAGCGGCTCGAGATAATTAAAGCATACGGAGAATAACTTACCTAGGTATTAAACGGACTCGACTAGCCTTACTAGCTCGAGAGATACTAAGGCGGTATACTATAAGCAGCTACTAGATAGGTAAGAGGTTCGGGAAGACGGAGAATAAGAGCCCGACTAAACCAGGTCTAGGGATAAAGTAAACGGGCGTTAGGAACGGGCGTAGCTATCGCGGATAAGCGAAAGGCGGAGACGGAACCCGGGCGTTAAAGGAACCGTAACGGTAAAAGAATAGAGTAGTAGGCTTAAGGTAGGGATTCCTTAACCTAAACGAGAGTAGAAGGAGAAGTATACCTAAGATTCTAAGCTACGACCGTAACTTATAGCGGTACGGTATATCTCGGAGCCTAGACCGGCGATACCGGTAAGGACTAGAGTAGACGACGAAAGATATATATATGGAAGCGGGGTTGGGAAAATCTAACTTAAAGTAATTTAAGGCCCTAGACCGTAGCAGCTCGCCGGCGACTCGGAACCTAGTATTAAGGCCGTAGGTAATAAACGATTTCGGCTTCGTTAAATAGCTACCTAGTCGACTATAGTAAAGGCCGACGACCTTGTAATTACTATAAGTAGAAAGGTATTAGGCTCTCTAGGCGATATATAGAGGTAACGATTATTAGTCGGAATACCTTTACGACTAGGGCTGTAATTAACGAATAGATAGGCCGCGGGGATTCGTCCGGTATAGAAGTTAACGTCCGGGATAGGGTATAGGGTATAGAGTAACGGAACTATAGGGCTATACTCGGTATTACGATAATAAGCTAAGGATATCCGATCGGGAATAGAAGTATATAGATAAACGAGATATTAGGTAAACCTATAATAATATTACGGGATAGGCGAATTTTATTAACTAAGCTTAGTAGATATAAAAAGGGGTATTAAATATTAACAAAACCTTATCGTTAACCTAACCGGAACTAAGTCGTCTTCTTTTAATAATACGAAATAAACTTACCTAAGGATTAGGTATAAAACTAGAACGCTAAGACCCCCTTTATTTAGGAATACTAGGCCTAAAAAGAAATAAAGGGTATAGTACGGTCCCGAGACGTAATAAGGTATACTACCCTACGTATTAGCTATATCGCTAAACTAATATTAGGAAGAGTACTTAAAAGAAACTACGGCCTAAATAGTTTAAACCTCTTAAAGAGGTATACTTATACTAAAGCTCCGTAAAGCAGCCCCGGGTAAGTATAAAAAAGCTAGCTATACTAAAAATGGACCGTTAATATCTCGCCGAGGTAGGTATATAGGTAGGTAGGTAGCTACGCCCCCTATCTATAATAAAGAGCGCTAATAAGTAATCTCTAAGCTCTAGCTATAAGCCCTCGAAGTAACGATACTTCTACCCTATATCCCTTCCTATATACTTACAAACCTAGTTATATACGATAAGTAGAAGCTGGAATATACTAACAAAGTCGGACGCCGCCTAGTATATAATACTTACATCTTACGCCCTTCCTTAAACTTATTATAAGCTAGACATCTACCCTAACATCCTCGATACGCCGCTATCCGTAGTATAGACGACCTGCCTTAGAAGCGAGAGACTACCTAGGCAGCTATATACAGCTCCTTCTATAAATCTAGATACTACCCTCCGTCTACAACTATACCTAGCTAGAGATAAATATTCCCTAGCTAAACGTCTCCGTATACTATAGTACTATTACACCTAGCCTACTACCCTAACAATATAAAGATAACCTGATATTCTATACCCGATACCGACGACGTATTTAAAGTATTATAACGGACTACTAGCCTTATCTTTATCTAACCTAGCCTGGAACGGTACTAACCCTATTCCGCCGAACTTAGATTTAATAAATCTCTAGACTACCCCGTATATCTAATAATACCTAAAGACGAACCTCGCTAGCGTAAAAGAAAATAGCTATAGTTAGTTAGCCTCCCGACCGAGATTATTTATATAATCCTAGGCCGGCTTCCCGTTAGGGACCTCGCTAACCTATATAGAGTTCTCCCCGGATAGAGTAAGATTATCGATATATATAGGTTTTAAAATATCCGTACCCTAAATAATAGGGTAGCGTTAATAGATAACTCGAAGTTACTAACCCCGGCGAGACTAAGTTACATCCGGTATATAAATAACTAATTACTACTACCTAAAGACTTCGTATCTAATAAGCTACTAATAATATAGTACCGTTAAGGATAAGGCTATTAACTCGTACGAGTTCGTAAGGCGGTATATCGGGAAGGTTCTCCAAGAGGCGAAAGGGCTATATATTATCCGTACGAAGATAATACTAGATAATATACTAGTATCCGATACGATACTAAACCTACCCTAGGTATAAACGATCGCGATGCGAGGGATATTTAACAGATATAGGAACGAAATATTCCCAGACTCGGCTAAAAGTATCGCGGATACGCTTATTAAGCTCCTAGGCGTTACAAACCTTATTCTTTTATTCGATATAAAGTACCTGGAGGATATATAAAACTACCTACTAGGGGTATTTAAGTTATAGCTCTAATAATAGGTTAAGGGTATATACCTTTATATAACCTCTCGGACTAAATACTAAATACTACCTACCCCGTTTTCGAAGCGGGGATTACATAGACTAGGGGCTGATATAATTAAGCGCCTTCCCTAACTTAAACCTAAACTTAGGAATATCCGCTATCTAGTAGTAGGTATACCCTTTAATAAGAAAAGGTAGTAGTCGAATATAAAAGATAGCCGATAGGAAATATAATATATCGTAAGTATAGTATAATCTAATATTATATCCTTTAACTCCTCCTAAGGCTCCCCTAATACTAATACTTATACGATAGGACCTTTACTTTAACGACTTCCTTACTATACTAACCGAGTTAAGCCTTAAGCTCGAAACCCTAGCTATTTATATTAGTAAGGAAGCCCTGGTAAGGTTAAGGGTAGAGTAATTCCCCTATAATAGGCGGGATTTAATATATTAGAAATTTATACCCGAATATATATCTTTACTACCCCCCGAGTAGGAGCCCTTCTTAAAGTAGGCGGAATATATCGCCGCGATAAAGGAAACCCTTAAAGAACTCGTAGTTACCGAGTTTAAAAATAAAGTAACTATTAAGGTAACGTTTAAGGATAGAAAGGCTATTCGGTTTCGCCCCCTAATATAGGTAGAAAAATACCCGCCTAAACTAAACCTATACTACCGTAGCTAGACTTCGTTTAGGTATGTAATCGAGGTCGAGGAACTACTAGCTTAATATCCGCTTAACTAAATAGTCCTAAGGACTATATATTACTTTCGACGTTACCGCTTCCTTAACTCTAACCGAGAAAGGGACTAATACTATACGACCTCGAGATACGAAGTAGCTAGGGGTATAAACCTAACCTAAACTACTATACGCTCTCTTACGGACGCGAGATACCCTTACTACAAGGGGTCTCGATAGCCGTAAGGTATTAAAGAAAGGGTACGAGAGACTAGAGGCGTAGCCCGAGGTTTAAAGGTTTTAACGGACTACCCCTTTAATAGTAGGAACGCCCTAGAAAGAGGAACGAAGGGATTAAGGGGATTTTGTTAGAGGCTTAATATAGCGTTAGGTAGGAAAAAGCTAGTAGTTGTAATTAATAGGTATAAGGGCGGAATAATAGTAATAATTCCCTAAGGTATAATAGGTTACTACGTTTTAGGGAGTTACTAGTTAAGGAGCTTTAATTACTTAAGGAATAATAAGAAGTACGTAGAATATAAGGAGGGTAGAAGAATATCGTAAAGTAGACGTTTTTAGGAAGGGAAAGATACGAATAACTACGATAATTACGCCTAGGTAAGGAAGAAAAATTTAAACCTAATTACCGAGTATCTAGCTAAAGCATTGCTACTAAAATAGATAAACGTAAATTAAATACTAAGGGGTATCGATTATTAAGATTTTATACCTAGTACTTATTATACTTTAATTATATATAACTACTACGATATACTTATACTATATAGGGGCTAGAGAAGAAGGTAATAAAGAAGGGGCTATCTAACTAAACTAACTATATTTATTATAAAAGTATTTAGGCGGCCTCTAATATCAGGGACCCGACTTTATACTATTAACAGATTAATACATCTCCTAATACTCGGGGTATATGCTAGATATCGGAGATACAATCCTAAAACCGCTAAATAACGGCGTAGCGTAACGGTAGAGAATTTCTTCCCCGAGGGACGATAAATACAAGGCTTATAAATATCTTAACCCCTAGTAACCAGGATAACCTCGAAGACTACCTACTCGACCGCGGTAATACGTCGGAGGCTAAATGTAAAAACCGACGCTGTAAAGCTACCGATTATTAATAGGTTATCTTAAGAGCTATAATCCTAGTCCCCGATCCTGTTTACCGAGTCGCGTAGTTACGTAGCGAGGAATACTAGACGCCGAACCTAACTAATAGCCTAGAAACAGAGCTTAAGCTATATACGGCGTAATAACGGCGTAGTAATAGGGCGAACCATTTATCTACCTAGGGTATTGCCTATATTAAGACCGAAAAATAGTCCTAGGCTCGTTATAGCCGAGGTATAGATTTAACTATCTACTATACAACCCCCTAGGTATCTATCCTCGGGTTTATTTTATAATACTAACCTGTATTTTACAATAGGAACCTTAAAACCTGCCTATAGGTAGGTACTACTTAGGCTACGGCGCCTTATCTCTCCTGGCGTAGTATACTTTAAGACGATTCTCTTTATTACCGTATTCCCTTCCGTCCGATAAAGTATCTATAACCTAAGACCCTTATATTACGTATCCTCTACGATGCTAATCCGACCCTCCCTATTACCGCTTTCTATTCCGTTATATAATCTATCTATAACCTAGATCCCTTACAGTAAGTATTAATAAGTAGCCTACTTAGTAAGTAAACTATATACTTCCCTACTTAGTAACTACTTCCAATATACCTAAGCCTATACTCGACCTTTATAACTAATATATAACTTAAGGGACTAGCTACCTAATAACTACGCCTAGCACCAGCTCTAAGGTGTTAATAAGTATCTTACCGGGTAAGTTACTATATTTATTACCCTTCCCTAAATAACTCCTTCTAATCTCTTTAAGCCTATACTCGACCTTTACAACTAATATATAACTTAAGGGACCGGCTACCTAATAACCGCGCCTAGTACTAGCTCTAAGGTATTAATAAGTATCCTACCGGGTAAGTTACTATATTTATTACCCTTCCCTAAATAACTCCTTCTAATCTCTCTAAGCCTATACTCGACTTTTACAACTAATATACAACTTAAGGGACTGGCTACCTAATAACCGCGCCTAGTACTAGCTCTAAGGTGTTAATAAGCATCCTACCGGGTAAGTTACTATATTTATTACTCTTCCCTAAACAACTCCTTTTAATCTCTCTAAGCCTATACTCGACCTTTATAACTAATATATAACTTAAGGGACCGGCTACCTAATAACCGCGCCTAGTACTAGCTCTAAGGTAGTAATAAGTATCCTACCGGGTAAGTTACTACATTTATTACCCTTCCCTAAATAACTCCTTTTAATCTCTCTAAGCCTATACTCGACCTTTATAACTAATATATAACTTAAGGGACCGGCTACTTAATAACCGCGCCTAGCACTAGCTTTAAGTTATTAATAAGTATCCTACTTAGTAAGTTAACTATATACTTCCCTACTTAGTAACTCCTTTTAATATACCTAACCCTATAGTCGACCTTTACAACTAATATATAACTTAAGGGACCGGCTACCTAATAACCGCGCCTAGTACTAGCTTTAAGGTATTAATAAGTATCCTACTTAAATGTTACCTACCTACCTTACTAGTACGTCTAACTTAATTTAATATCCCGATACCTATAATCTATCTTCCTAAGATATATAAACTGGAACGAAGTAAATAGGACTAGAACTACTTAGAGTAGCCGGCTTTAAGATAATAATAAATATCCGACTAGGTAGGCTACCTAACTTCTTTACTACGTTCCCTAACTAATTCCAATATCTTTAAGATAATAATATATCTTCCTAATAGCTACTAGGAAGCCCGCTGAGAAGTCCCGGCTTTAGTACTAGAACTAATAGTCTACTACGCGTAGCTATCCTAGGTCGCTAAATAACCCCGATACGTTATTATATACTATCGCTAAGGAAACCCTACGGAAACGCGCTACTACTTTATCTCGCGTACCTTATCCGACTAGGAAACTATATCCTATATAGCGACGATAGCCCTTAACCTTAATTATTAGCCTACCCGATTAATAATAACTAGGTATAAAGCCAGATAGTTAGTAAAATAACTAATCTTATATAAGGTTCTACCCGAAATTACCTATATAATCTTACGCCTTCTAAGCTAAATGGACCTTATAAACTTAAATATCGTTTTCCCCGAGCTATAGGACTTTATTAACTAATATAAGTTTCGAAACTTCCGTTTCCTATACTCGTATAGATAATATTAGCCTAACCCTTTAATCCGCTTTACCGAGAAGAGGCTAGATACCGTCCGGTATATATATCTATAATACTTATTTATTAAAACTAGAATAACTAACTAACTAATACTAATATAGTAGCGTAAATATACGAGATATTTACGTACCCGATAAACTCCGTAAGTAAGTATAGGAGTTATTCGTAAGGTTAACTAATACGTAGGTTATCCGCGTAGCCGTTCTAAAGGTAGGAATAGATAAGAGATTTATACTATATAGGCTACTAAGCCGTCCTAAGTAGAAGCTCTTAATACTATCGGTAAAAATACTCGTAATACGATATATCCCGAGAATAGTTAATTCTAAGGACGTCGAGAATATACTAGAGAAGCTACCTAATACGATAAACCTTATTATTAACCTTATACTTTACGAACTATAAGTACTCGTAGAAGGTATAAGTCCTACTAAGTAGAATAAACTATACTATTAGCTTAAGGGGCTATCGATAAGTATCGAAGTATATTATCCGTACCGTAGGGAAAGTTTACTAGCCTACGAAATCCCGGGACTAGGTAAACGCGAGTTAGAAGAACTTAAAAAGCTAGGGAGCGGATTTAGTAAAATCCGCCGGTTAGTACTAGTTAATATACGTAGATAGTATAATTTCAACTACTCGTAAATTAAAGTAGTAAGTAATATAAAGGTACCCTAATACTACTATACCGGCCCCCCGGTAGGTTACTAGCCTAATACTAATACTATACGTACGATATAATAGATTAAAGTATTTAACGACTTTTACTCTACGCTTACTAAGTCGATACTTAAGCTCGAGTACCTTAGTATTTACTTAAATAAATACGATATGTACGAGCTAGGGGTATACGATATTCCCTTCTACTACGAAAGGGACGAGGAAAAGTAAACTAGGGTACCTAGTAATAGACGCTTATAGCGACCCGAGTAGGTACCGTTCTTTAAGTTAGCGGAAAGGATTATAGTTATAAAGAATACCTTTAAAGACCTCGTAGTAACTATACCGTATAGCTTTAGCCCCGGAGTCTAGTTAACTAGAACTATCTTAGTAAGGTTCGAAAAAGGAAGGGTTATAAACTTTCGTATAATAATACTAGAAAACTATAACCCGGTAAACCTAAGCCTATATTATTACGACGATATAGTATTTAGGCGTTAATATATTCCGGTATAAGTTTAAAGTCGGGATACCCCCGGCCAGGTACCTACCCCCCCCCCTACGTACTACTCGAAACTCTTAACGCCCCTAATACTTTTTATATTACGTCGAATAACCTAGGACCTATAGAAAGGAGTCCTACGACTATATAACTACTTAAATATATCCTAGGCCTATATCCTAAAAGGCCTTATACTAACATTCGGGTAAAAAAAATAGCGTCTAAATTATAAGGCGAAGAGTAAAGATTTAGCTTAGGGGGGGTAGGGGTACCCTAGAACTAAGAGGCCGAGGACCGGAAGAACGAGTACTAGGGTAGTAGTTATTAAGGAGTAGGAAGGCCAGAAGGTCGAGGATCCGGGATATAAATAGTATCCCGTGGAATAGGATAGGACTAGTAATAGCCGGTAAAGGGTAAAGATAAAGGGGTAGAGTTACTATTTTAGTTTATATTACTAACGCGATAATTATTAATTTTAAAGGAGGTAGTATTACTAACGGTAAAGGCCTTACCTTACTTAATAGATAACCTAAAGGTATATAGGAGGAGGGGGTAGATTTCGAGGTTTATATAACGGGAATAAATTTACTACTAATACCGGTAGTTCGCGCGATTTATATAGGTATAAAGGTACCGAAATACGAATACCTAGTCTCTTATACTATAGTAATAAGTACTACGCTATCGTTATATTACTACTTTATATACTTATATTTAGTTAATCGGGGAAGAAGAGGAGCCTTAAATAAAGAGTAAATAACATCCTCTATAGAGAGAGTTTAACTTAACGGAAGGCTAGGAATACTATATACTACGGTAATAGATACTTAACTTCGTACTACTAATCGAGATATATATCCTATACCCGCTCTAAGTAACGACGGGTCGTATACGAAAATACTAAGCCTACTAGATAGAGGAGGGTAAACTTATACCTAAAACGAATATCGGTATAAATACCCGCGAGTCTCCTAAGTCGAGCCGACAGACGATAATACCGTATCCTAACTAATACCGAAATTAAGTATACCCCTACTAATACGATAAAGACTATAGAACTTAGGGTTATAGTAGGATTAGTTATCCTAGTAGAAATATATAACTAGGAAGCTATATAGTAATATAATAAATACGTCCCCGCTATACGCGAGACGAATTCTATAAAATTTAATTTTCCCTTTAGCGTAAAGTAAAATAGTCGGAACTAAAAACTATAACCTTTATTACCCGATAACTTAAAGTAAGTAAATAATAATACGTAGAGAAAGGAGAGAATATCTACGCTCCTTATAGGTATAACTCGAAAAATCGGAAAGAGGAATAATAGCGTCGAGTAGGGCGGGTTCCAGGTATTAACTAAGATACTATAGCGTAAGTTATCGACCCTTTTAACTACCTTTACTAACTCCTTCTAGTTTCTCTAAGCCTATAATCTATCTACTAACTTATACCCGACTAAGCTTAATAGCTAGTACCGCGACGTCGCTAATTAGGCCGGGCTTAAGGTACTAACTAAAATATTATAGCGTAGGTTATTACTATTTTTATAACCTTCCCTAAATAACTCCTTCTAATCTCTCCTAGCCTATACTCGACCTTTATAACTAATACTCTACTTAAGGGACTAGCTAGCTAAATACCGCGCTAAGTACCGGCTCTAAGGTATAAACAGGTATCCTACCGGGTAAGTTACTACCTTTTATACCCTTCCCTAAATAACCTAGTCTAACCTCTTTAAGCGTATAATCTATCTTCCTAACTAATACTTATCTTAAGGGACTAACTACCTAAATACCGCGCTAAGTACTAGATCTAAGGTATAAACGGGTATCCTACCGGGTAAGTTACTACCTTTTTTACGCTTACTTAAATAACCTAGTCTAATCTCTCTAAGCCTATACTTAACCTTTATAACTAATACTCGACTTAAAGAACTAGCTAACTAATAACTACGCTAAGCAGCAGCTATAAGGTGCTAACTAAAATATTAGGGCGTAGGTTATTACTATCTTTATAACCTTCCCTAAATAACTCCTTCCAACCTTTCTAAGCCTATACGTAACCTTTACAACTAACGCTTAACTTAAGGGACCAGCTAGCTAAATACCGCGCCGAGTACTAGCTCTAAGGTATAAATAGGTATCCTACCGGATAAGGTCTACCTTCTATACCCTTCCCTAAATAATTTAGTCTAACCTCTCTAAGCCTATAATCTATCTTCCTAACTAATACTTATCTTAAAAGACTAGCCACCTAATAACCGCGCTAAGCACTAGCTATAAGGTCCTACTTAAAAAAATACTATAGCGTTATCCACCCTCTTTAATACCCGCCCTACCTCCTTCTAACCTCTCTAAGTACACTTAACTTAAAGAACTAGCTACCTAATAATAATACTAAGTACTAGCTGTAAGGTGTAAATACGTATCCTATACCGTAAGTTAGCTACCCTCTCCATCACCTTCCCTAACTCCTTCTAATCTCTCTAAGCCTATATTCGACCTTAACAACTAATACTTAACTTAAGGGACTAGCGAGCCAAATACCGCGTTAGGCACGAGCTCCAAGGTACTAACAGGCAGCCTACTAGGTAGGCTACCTAACCCTTTTACTACGTTCCCTAACTAATTCTAATATCTCTAAGCCAACGATTTATCCTCCTAACTACTGCCTAGAAACGCGTAAAGAAGTCCAGGCTTTATTACCAGAACTAAAAGGCTACTACGCGGAGCTCGTCCTACGTCGCTAAATAACCCCGGCGCGTTATTACTTATTACGTAAAAACAATAGTATTAGTAAAAGGCTAGTTCGAACTACTAGTAGGGATACTTACCTACTAAAATAACGGATTAAGAATATATAGCGCTAATAACTAACTACGCCCGCCCTACTAATAATCCTATTCGATAACAATAATAACTAAAAGATCGTAAAAGAAGCCTCGAAACCGCCTTTAGGTAGGTATAAACCTACTAGTCCGCCGCCTTATCTATACCGGCGTACTAGTCTTAAAGACACTCTCCGTAACGCCGCGTTCCTTTATATACTAACATTATCCCTAAAGTAACCTTCGTATCGAACTTCGTCGGAGCTCTACCTAAAAACCTTTATCCTAGCGTTCCCAGACTTCTATTACAACCCTTATTAAACGTACGACCCTTTTATCTCGTATACCTTCGCCGACTAGGAGACTATATTATCTATAGCGATAATAGTCCTTAACTTTAACTATTAGCTTATCCGGCTAAAGACGACTAAGTACGATCCTAAATAGTTAGTAAAATAACTAATCCTTTATAAGTTTCCGCTCGATATTACCTATATAATCTTACGCCTTTTAAGCTAAAACGAACTTAAAATACTAAGTATAGTTTTCCCCGAGCTATAGGATTCTATTAACGAATATATATTCCGAAACGTATATACCCTATACTTATATATAACCTCTTAGCCTACCTATCTCGACCGCTTTACCGAGAAGATAGCGAAGTACGTCCGGTATATATATCTTTAATACTCCTTAACGAAGAACTAAATAGCTAACTAGCTACTAATAATATAGTAGGCTAACTATAAGAGCCGTTTATATAAACTCTATAGCTATAAAGGGAGTATAGAAATTAATTACGAGTATAGATAAACTAGTTATTCTCCGCGTAGACGTTTTAACCGTAGGAGATAATAAGATATAGATACCGTATAAGCTACTTAGCCGTCCCGAGTAGAAGGTTGAGAAACTATCGGTAAAAATACTCGTAATACGATATATACCGGGATAGGTTATTTCTAGGGACGTCGAGAATATACTAGAGAAGCTACTTAACTTAATAACCCTTATTATTAACCTTATACTTCGCGAATTATAAGTAATCGTAAAGCGTATAAGGCCGGCTATACGGGATAGACTACGCTATTAACTTAAGGGGCTATCGATAGGTATCGAAGAGTATTATCCGTATATTAGGATAGGGTTATAGGCCTACGAAATCCCGGGACTAGGTAGGTACGAGTTAGACGAACTTAGAAAGCTAGAGAGCGGATTTAATAAGATTCGGCGGTTAGCGTTAGTTAGTATATATAGAAAGTATAGATTTAGCTATAGGTATATTAACGCGGTAAGTTACTTATATAAACGTAACCTAAGGCTACTATACTAGTACTCCCGGTAGATCGCCCCGCTAATATTAATACTATACGAACGATATAATAGGTTAAAGTATTTAACGACTTTTACTCTACGCTTACTAAGTCGATACTTAAGCTCGAGTACCTTAGTATTTACTTAAATAGATACGATATAAACCAGCTAGGGGTAGGATACTTCCCCTCGAACTCCGATAAGAATAGGAAAGAGTAGATTACGGTACTTATAAACGAAAACCTATAGCGACCGGAGTAGGAGCCCTTCTTTAAGTTAATAGAAAGGATCGCCGCGGTAAAAAGTACCCTTAAGGAGCTTATAATAACCGTACTACTAAACGCCTATAGCCCCGGAGCCTAGGTGATTTATACTACCTTAGTAAGGTTCGAAAAGGGAAGGGCTATAAGCTTTCGTATAATAGTACCTAGGGACTACAACCCTTTTAACCTAAGCCTATATTATTATAACGACGCGGGATTTAAGCGCTAATACGCTTTAATATAAGGTTAAGGTCGAGATATACCTAGCTAAGTACTTATACTTTCCTAATACTACTCGTAGCTCTTAACGTATTTAATACTTTTTATACTACTTTAAATAACTTAGGACGCCCTAGTACGAGTCCTAGGACTATATAACTACTTAAATATATACTAGGCTAATATCCCGAAAGGCCTTATACTAATATACGGGTAACTAAAAATAACGTCTTAATTATAAGGGGAAGGGTAAGATTAGGATTAAAGGGCGTAGGGGTAACCTTTAACTAAGAGGACCGGATAAACTAGGATTAAAATAAGGGGTAGTTACGGTATACCGGGAAGGCCGGGTAGTCGGGGACGTAGGATAGGAATAGCGTCCCGTAGATTAAGGGAGAACTAGTAATAGCCGGTTAAGGATAGAGTTAATATTTTACTTTATATACTTACTAACGCGATAATTCTTAACTTTAAAACGGCTCCTTAAATCGCCGGAGGGGAAGGCTATACCTTACGTAATAGATAGGACCGAACTATACTAGAGGAGGGGATATGTTTCGAGTTTAGTATAGCGGAAATAAAATTACTACTAACTAGAGGGGAGAGAAAACCTTAAAGGGAGAAGTCCGGAGCGGCCGAGGAACGGTATAGAGGGGAAGGAGGGGAGATATTCCTTAATCTTACTAGCGTAATAATTACTAATTTTAAAGGGACATAGAGTTACTACCGGGGGGTATACTACCTTACTAAATAGATAAGATAAAGGAAATTAGAGAGGTAAATTTCGAAGTCTAGATAGCGGAAATAGAATTACTACTAACGCCGGTAATTCGCGCGACTTAGATAAGTATAAACTTAAGTACCGAAATAATATTACCTAGTCTAGTATACTATAGTAATAAATACTACGCCGTCGTTACGCTACTACTTTATATACTTATATTTAGTTAATTAGAAAAGAAGTAAAGCCTTAAATATAGTATAAATAATATCTTCTACGGAGAAAGGTTAACTAAACGGAGCCTAGAATACTATATACTATAGAAACGAATACTTAACTTACTACTACTAATCGAGTTATATATCTAATACCCGCTTTAAATAACGACAGGTTATATAAAAAATACTAAGCCTATAGGATAAAAGGGGCCTAACCTATTCCTAAGACGAACATCGGTATAAATACCCGCCGGTAATCTAAGTCGAGCCGACGGACGGGAATACTATACCCTAACTAGACCGGATATTAAGTACGCTACGACTAATACGATAAAGACGAAGAAACCTAAGGTTATATCGGGATTCCTTATCCTAGTAGAGAAGCTTTAAATAGGAAACTGTACACTAATATGATAAATACGTCCCCGATAACCGCGTAGGGAATACTATAAAGTTCGATATCCCTGTAGTATAAAGAAATATACTTGGAACTAATAACTATAACGTTGGTTGCCCGATAACTTAAAGTAAGTAAAGGAGAATACGTAAAGAAAAGAAAGAGTACCGTAGTGGGAAATGCTGTGAGTCGATAAGGCTTATAGGGCTTGTATAAGGCTAATAAGCCCTGTAATCGCAGTACCCTTTTGAAGTTAATAAGGCTTGTTAGATTAATAAGGCTTGTTAGCATTCTGGCTAATTAGAGAGCCTAAACAGGGGTATGTACTGTATTTCCGGCTTCCAGTTGCTATACCTCTGTAAATATAGAGGCCGCCTGGAGATACAGAGGCTTCCACTAAAGCCGTAAGACTTCCAAGAAGGGAAGGAACTGCCTAGATCGTGGAGTGGAAGGTAGAGGACTCGAGGCCTGGAGAGATAAAAAGGCCTTAGGTCGTTTATTTTAATCTTAGGCCTTGGAACTCTCCCCTCTCCAACACACCACCACCACTACCACCACCACGGCAATCGGCCTATCCAGACAGGTAAGTCGTCCAGAGTCTAAGGGCCTGTATTAAATTAAGCTGACTTTTCTGTACAACAGGATGCGACCCGGCGACCGAGCGACAGAGCGATTAAACAAGCGGGCGATTAAACAAGGTAGTAGTGGTGGTAGTGATGGTAGTCTTTGTAGCGATTAGGACTTTAGTGTTTTCGGCTGCTAGGCGACGACGACGGGAGGGCGGGGCGCGACGAGGGGCTGCTACGTAACTTAATCGGGTAGATAAATTGAAATATGCAGATATCGTAGATTGTATGCCCGTACGCCCTGAAATTCCGATCCATCCGCCCCCCTTTTTGTAGCCAATCAGAAGCGGGATAACTGACAAGCCTTATTGAACTAACAAGCCTTATTGAATCTGATAAGCGCTGTTCGTTATATAAGCTTACATTTTAGAACAGGGCCTATTAGCACCTATAAGCCTTGTCTCCCTACTTAAAGCACTATAGCGGTATATACGCTTCGTACGCCTGGGTTCTACTCGAACAACCAGAAATAGAAACAAGCTCGCGGAACAGGCAAGGTTTAAGGTACTAACCAGAATACTACAGTGTAAGTATTCTACTACCGTTCTTAACTCCTTCCAATCTCTCTAAGCACTTAATCCATTCAGTAACTTACACTTAACTAGACTTAGCAGCCAGTACCGTAACCTCGATAAGCAGGCTAAGTTTAAGGTACTAAACAAAATACTATAGCGTAAGTTATCTACCCTCTTTACACCCCTCCAAACCCGTAATCTATTCAGTAACTTATACCTAACTAGACTTAGTAACTAGTACCGTAACGTCGAGGAGTAGGCTAGGTTCGAAGTACTACTTAAAATACTATAGCGTAAGTTATCCGCCCTTTTTAATACCTCCCTTAACTTAGTCTAATCTCTCCAAGCCTATAACCTATCTTTATAACTAATACTCGATTTAAAGGACTAACTACCTAAATACCGCGCTAAGTACTAGATGTAAGGTATAAACGGGTATCCTACCGGGTAAGTTACTACTATCTTTATAACCTTCCCTAAATAACTCCTTCCAATCTCTTTAAGCCTATACTCGACCTTTACAGCTAACACTCGATTTAAAGGACTAGCTACCTAAATACCGCGCTAAGTACTAGCTCTAAGGTGTAAACGGGTACCCTACCGGGTAAGTTACTACCTTCTTTACAACCTTCCCTAAATAACTTATTCTAACCTCTTTAAGCCTATAAACTATCTTCCTAACCGATACTTATCTTAAAAGACTAGCTACCTAATAACCGCGTTAAGTACTAGCTGTAAGGTATAAATACGTATACTATACCGTAAGTTAGCTACCCTTTTTAATACCTTTCCTAACTCCTTTTAATCTCTTTAAGCCTATATTCGACCTTTATAACTAAAACTTAACTTAAGGGACGAGCTAGCTAAATACCGTATTAAGTACTAGCTCTAAGGTATAAGCGGGTATCCTACCGGGTAAGTTACTACCTTCTTTATAACCTTCCTTAAATAACTTATTCTAACCTCTCTAAGCCTATAATTTATCTTCCTAACTAATACTTATTTTAAAAGACTAGCTACCTAATAACCGCGCTAAGCACTAGCTATAAGGTCCTACTTTAAAAAATACTATACCGTAAGTCGTCTACCCTCTTTAATACCTTCCCTAACTCCTTCCAATCTCTCTAAGCCTATATTCGACCTTTATAACTAAAACTTAACTTAAGGGACGAGCTAGCTAAAAAACCGCGCTAAGTACTAGCTCTAAGGTGTAAGCGGGTATCCTACCGGGTAAGTTACTACCTTCTTTATAACCTTCCCTAAATAACTTATTCTAACCTTTCTAAGCCTATAATCTATCTTCCTAACTAATACTTATCTTAAAAGACTAGCTACTTAATAACCGCGCTAAGCACTAGCTGTAAGGTCCTACTTTAAAAAATACTATACCGTAAGTCGTCTACCCTCTTTAATACCTTCCCTAGCTAATTCTAATATCTCTAAGCTAACGATATATCTTCCTAATAACTACTAAGAACCCCGCTAAGAAGTCCCGGCTTTAATACTAGTACTAATAGGCTATTACGCGTATCTCGTCCTACATCGCTAAATACCGCTAATACGTTATTATATACTATCGCTAGGGAAACCCTACGAAAACGCGCTACTACTTTATCTCGCGTACCTTATCCGACTAGGAAAGTATATCCTCTATAGTAATAATAGCCTAAAGCCCTAACTATTAAGCTACCTATCCGATAATAACCGGGTATAAGGCTAGATAGTTAGTAAGAATAATAATCTTATATAAGGTTTTACCCGAAATTACCTATATAATCTTAGGCCTTCTAAGCTAAATAAACCTTAAAAACCTAAACCTGGTTTTCCCCGAGCTATAAGACTTTATTAATAAATATAAGTTTCGAAACTTCCGTTTCCCGTACTCGTATAGACGATATAGGCCTAGCCCTTTAAACCTCTTTACCGAGAAAAGGCTAGAGACCGTCCGGTACGTATATCTCGAATACTTATTAATTAAACCCGGAATAGTTAACCGGCTAATAATAATATAATAGTATAAATATACGAGATATTTATATACCCGATAAACTTTAAAAGGAAATATAGGAGCTTATCCTAAGGATAACCGAGTTACGGGTTATCCGTATAGACGTTTTAACGGCGAGAATAGATAAGAGATTTATACTATATAAGCTACTAAGCCGTACCGAGTAGAAGCTCTTAATACTATCGGTAAAAATACTCGTAATATAATATAAAACAAAAGCGGTTAATTCTAAGGAGTTCGAGAACCTACTAGAGAAGCTACTTAATACGATAAACCTTATTATTAACCTTAAGCTTCGCGAACTCTAAGTAATCGTAGTAGGTATAAGTCCGGCTATAGGGGATAGACTACGTTATTAGCTTAAGGGGCTATCGGTAGAAATCGAATTGTATTATCTGTACCTTAGGATAAGTTTACTGGCCTACGAAATCCCGGGACTGGGTAGACGCGAGTTAGAAGAACTTGGAAAGCTAGGGAACGGATTTAGTAAGATACGCCGGTTAGTATTATATAACCTACGTAGACGGTATACTTATAGATACTTATATAGAAATATAGTAAGTAATTTAAAAGTACCCTAATACTACTATACTTATATACCCGGCAGGTTACTATACCGATACTAATACTATATATACGATATAATAAGTTAAAGTATTTAACGACTTTTACTTTACGCTTACTAAGTCGATACTTAAGCTTAAGTACCTTAGTATTTACTTAAATAGATACGTTATATACGAGCTAGGAGTAGACGAATTTCCCTTCTACTACGAAAGGGACGAGGAAAAGTAGATTAGGGTACCTAGTAATAAACGCTTATAGCTACCTAAGTAAGTACCCTTTTTTAAGTTAGCGGAAAAGATCGTAGCTATAAAGAATACCCTCGAAGAGCTCGTAGTAACTAGACCGTATAACTTTAACGACGGAGTCTAGTTTACGAGAACTATCTTAGTAAGGTTCGAAAAGGGAAGGGCTATAAGCTTTCGCGTAATAGTACCTAGGGACTATAACCCGTCTAACCTAAGCCTGTATTATTATAACGACGCGGGATTTAGGCGTTAATACGCTTTAAGATAAGTTTAAAGTCGAGATATACTTAGCTAAATACCTACCCCTTACCCCGTAGGTATTACTCGTAATATTAACGCCTCTAATGCTTTTCGTCCTATGTCGAATACTTTAAGACGCCCTAATAAGAGTCTAACGACTATATAACTACTTAAATATATCCTAGGCCTATATCCTAAAAGGCCTTATACTAACTTTCGGGTAAAAAAATATAACGTTTAAATTATAAGGAAAAGGTAAAGATTTAGCTTAAGGGGCGTAAGGGTACCCTAGAACTAAGGTCCGAGGACCGGAAGAACGAGTACTAGGGTAGTAGTTATTAAGGGGTAGGAAGGACGGAAGGTCGAGGATCCGGGATATAAATAGTATCCTATAGAGTAAGGGATAACTAGTAATAGCCGGTAAAGGGTAGAGTTAATAATTTACTTTACGCTGTAACGCGATAATTCTTAACTTTAAAACGAGTACTTGGAACGCCGGAGGGGAGGGCTATACCTCCCGTAATAGATAGGACTAAACTAGGCCGGAGGAAGGGGTATATTTCGAGATTAGTATAGCGGAAATAAACTTACTACTAACTAAGGGGGGGGAGTATACCTTAGAGGGAGGAGTACGGAGTAGCTAAGGACTAGAGTGGAAAGAGAGGAGGGGATATATTCCTTTATATTCCTAACGTAATAATTACTAATTTTAAAAGGATATAGCCCGGTTACTACCCCTTACTTAATAGATAAGATAAAGGGAAATCGGGGGATATACTTTAAAGTATATACGGCGGAAGTAGAATTACTAGTAATCCCGGTAATACGCCCGATCTAGATAACTATAAAGGTACCGAAATAAGAATACCTAGTCTCCTATGTAATAGCGATAGATATTAGGCCGTCGTTCCGCTACTCCTTAGTATACTTATATTTATTTAAATAAGGAATAAGGGGTAGCTTAAATAAAGTATAAATAACGTCCTTTACAGAAAGAGTTTAACTAAACGGAATGCCCGGAATACTATATACTATAGGAACGAATATATAACCTCGTACTATTAATCGAGTTATATATCCGATACCTACTTTAAATAACGGCGGATTATATAAAAAATGCGAAGCTTATAGGATAGAAGGGGCCTAACCTATACCTAAGATAAATATAGATATAAGTATATATAAGTTAAAGTATTTAAGCCGGACCGATAGACGGTAATACCGTATCCTAACTAGCCCCGACGTTAAGTACGGTCCGACTAGAACGATAAAGACCCGAAAACCTAAGGTTATAGTAGGATTCCTTATCCTAGAATAAAACCTATAAATAGAAAAATATATACTAATATAATATATAAGTCCCTAGTATACGCGAGATAAATTCTACGAAGTTTAATTTTACCTCTAGCGTAAAGTAATACGCTCGGGACTAAAAGCTATAACGTTATTCGACCGATAGCTTAAAGTAAGTATAATACTCCGTACGCCTAGGTTTAACTTAAAGAATTATAAATAGGAATAAGCGCGCTAATAAATTAAGTTTAAGGTACTAACTAAATTATTACCGTAAGTTATTACCTTGTTTAATACCTTACCTAACTCCTTCTAATCTCTCTAATCCTATAATCTAGGACCTCGCGGGATAGGCTACGTTTAAGGTACTAACTAAGTTATTATACGGGTAGCGTATATTACCCTCTTTAATACCTTCCCTAACTCCTTCTAATCTCTCCTACCTAACGGGACTTAATAGCTAGTACCGTAAACGGGCTGAATAGGCTAGGTTTAAGGTATTAACTAAAATACTATAGCGTAAGTTATCTATCCTCTTTATACTCTCTTTACTACCCTTTTCCTTACCGTGCCTCTTCTATACCTCCGTTAACTCCTTCTAATCTCTCTAAGCCTATATTCGACCTTTATAACTAATACTCTACTTAAAGGACTAGCTACCTAATAACCGCGCTAAGTACTAGCTACAAGGTACTAATAAGCATCCTACCGGGTAGGTAGGTAAGTTACTACTTACATTACCCTTCCCTAACTCCTTCTAATATATCTAAGCCTATACTCGACCTTTATAACTAATACTCTACTTAAAGGATTAGCTACCTAAATACCGCGCTAAGTACTAGCTTTAAAGTACTAATAAGTATCCTACCGGGTAAGGTATTACCTTCTTTACTATTCCTAATATCTTATTTTAATATCTTTAAGCCTATATTTAACCTTCCTAGCTAATACTCGACTTAAAGGACTAGCTACCGAAATACTACGCTAAGTACCGGCTCTAGAGTATTAGAAGAATCCTACTTAGAAATTCCCTATCGCCTTCCCTACTCCCTAACTCCTTCTAATACACCTAAGCCGACGCTATATATTCCCTACTAACAACTAACTAAGACTTAGTACTAAGGACGGGAAACGCGCTAACTACTAGCTTTAAGTTATTAATAAGTATATAAGTTAGTACGCTAACTAGCGTTTTCCTACTCCCTAACTCGTTCTAATATACCTAACCTTATATTTTATTATCCTAACTAATACTTACTAGTATATTAAAGGACTATCTACCTAATAACCTTCCTAAATACTAACTTTAAGTTAGTAACTAAAGAACTACGGCGTATATTACCTAACTCTTTACCAGCTACCTAAACGTCTTCTAGTATCCCTAGATATATATTTTATATACCTAATTAATACGTAGCTTACAGGACCGGCCGTAAACTACCGTACTAAGTACTAACTCTAGGGTATTAAACGACCTCCTACTTAGTAATTACTAACTTACCTACTACCCTAACTTCTTTTAATCTATACAAGCCTATACTTAATTATACTAAGCTATACCCGACTAGAACCTAACGACTAGTACCGGAACTACGCTAACTAATAGTTTTAAATTACTAATAAGTATCCGACCTAGTACTATTAAGCGTCTTCCCTACGCTCCCTAGCGCGTTACGAGAACTCTAAGATAACGATTTATATCCCCGTCCTATACTTACCTCGAAAATACTAGCTACTTAATAGCCGCGTTAAATACTAACTTTAAAGTAATAAGAAATACCCTACTAGGTACGTTACTATCCTCCTTACTAGCTAGCTAAACCTATCCTAATTTCTCTAATCCTATATTCTATCTTCCTAACCTATACCCTACTAATAATTAGCAGCTAGTACCGAAACTAAGTAAAGTAACTAGCTCTAAGGTACTATTAAGTATCCTATATCGTAAGTTATCTAGCCTCCTTACGACGCCTAATAACTTAGTCTAGTTTCCTAGGCCTAGAATTTATATTCCGAACTAATACTTAACTTAAAGGGCGAGCCCTAAACTACCGGACTAGGTACTAACCCTAAGATATTAAGAAACATCCTACTTAATACGTTACTATTATCTCTAATAGCTATCTAGATTTATTCTAATATCTCTAAGCCTACATTCTATTAACTAAACCTATACCTAACTAATACTTAGTAGGTAAGTAGTAGTAGAAACGGGTAGAGTAACTACCGACCTTTTATCTTATACATTATCGCTGGAAGAACCCTTAGAAAACGCGCTAATACTTTATCTTACGTACCTTAGCCGACTTAGAAACTAAATCCTTTATAGCGATAATAGCCCCTAACCCTAATTATTAACTTACCCGGCTAATAATAACTAGGTATAAGGCTAGATAGTTAGTAAGATAACTAATCTTATATAAGGTTTTACCCGAAATTACCTATATAATCTTACGCCTTCTAAGCTAAACGGACCTTATAAACCTAAACCTCGTTTTCCCCGAGCTATAGTACTTTATCGATAAATATAAATTTCGAAACTTCCGTTTCCTATACTCGTATAAATAAGATTAGCTTACCCCTGTAAACCGCTTTACCGAGAAGAGGCTAGGGACTATCCGGTACGTATAACTATAATACTTATTTATTAAAACCGGAATAGCTAACTAACTAATAATAATATAGTAGCGTAAATATACTAGATATTTATATACCCGATAAATTCCGTAAGTAAGTAAGAAGTTAATAGTAAGGTTAACTAATATAAAGGTTATCCGCGTAACCTATATATACGTTATAGGAGATAGTAGGCCGACGTTATTTATACTACTAAGCCGTCCCGAGTAGAAGCTTTTAATACTATTAGTAAAAATACTCGTAATATAATATATACCGGGATAGGTTATTTCTAGGGATGTTAAGAATATACTAAAGAAGCTACCTAATACGATAAACCTAGTTATTAATATCCAGCTTCGCGAACTTTAAGTAATCGTAGTAGGTATAAGTCCGGCTATAGGAGGTAGACTACGTTATTAGCTTAAGGGGTTATCGGTAGATATTAAAAGGTATTATCCGTACCGTAGGATAAGTTTACTAGCCTACGAAATCCCGGGATTAGGTAGACGTAAGTTGGAAGAACTCGGGAAGCTAGGGAGCGGATTTAGTAAGATCCGCCGGTTAGTACTATTTAATATATATAGATAGTACGATTTTACCTACCCGTATATTAAAGTAGTAAGTAATTTAAGGGTACCCTGATACTACTATACTTATATACCCGGTAGGTTACTAGCCTAATACTAATACTATACGTACGATATAATAGATTAAAGTATTTAACGACTTTTACTCTATACTCGCTAAATCGATACTTAAGCTAAAGTACCTTAGTATTTACTTAAATAGATACGATATATATAAGCTAGGGGTAGTAGAATTTCCCTTCTACTATACGAGGGACGAAGGAAAGTAAACTAGGGCACCTAGTAATAGATACCTATAGCGACCTAAGTAGATACCCTTCTTTAAGCTAACGGAAAGGATCGCCGTTATAAAGAAGACGCTTAAGGAGCTCGTAGTAGCCGCCCCCCGTAGCTTTAGTACTAGAGTCTAGTTAACGAGAACTATCTTAGTAAGGTTCGAAAAGGGAAGGGCTATAAGCTTTTAAACGTTAATACTAAAGAATTATAACCCGGTAAACCTAAGCCTATATTATTACGACGACGTAATATTTAAGCGTTAATATATTCCGATATAAGTTTAAAGTTAAGACACGCCCGACTACCTAAGTACCTACCCCCCTACCCCGTAGGTACTACTCGTAGCTCTTAACGCCTTTAATACTTTTCGTCCTATATCGAATACCCTAAGACCCCTTAGTAAGGGTCCTATAACTATATAATTACTTAAATAAATCCTAAGCCTATACCCCGAAAGGCCTTATACTAATATTCGGGTAAAAAATATAACGTTTAATTATAAGAAGAAAGTAAAGATTTAGCTTAGGGGGCGTAAGGGTACCCTAGAACTAAAAGGCCGAGGACCGGAAGAACGAGTACTAGGGTAGTAGTTATTAAGGGGTAGGAAGGCTAAAAGGTCGAGGATCCGGGATATAAATAGTATCCTGTAAAGTAGAGGATAACTAGTAATAGCCGGTAAAGGATAGAGTTAATAATTTACTTTATAATGTAACGCGATAATTTTTAACTTTAAAACGAGTACTTAGATCGCCGGAGGGGAGAGTAATACCTCCGGTAATAGATAGGATTAAACTAAGCCGGAGGAGAGGATGTATTTCGAGATTAGTATAACGGAAATAAACTTACTACTAACTAAGGGGGAGTATACTTTAAAGGGGGGAGCTAGGAGTAGTTAAGGACCGGAGTAGAAAGGGAGGAGGGGATATATTCCTTTATATACCTAACGTAATAATTACTGATTTTAAAAGGATATAGCCCGGTTACTATATATTACTTAATTAATAGATAAGAAAGAGGGAAATCGGGGGATAAACTTTAAAGTCTATATGGCGGAAGTAGAATTACTAGCTATCCCGGTAATACGCCCGATTTAGATAACTATAGAGGTACCGAAATAGGAATACCTAGTCTCCTATATAATAGTAACTAGGCCGTCGTTCCGCTACTCCTTAAAGCCTTAAACAAAGTATAAATAACATCCTTTACAGATAGAGTCTAACTAAACGAAAGGCCCGGAATACTATAGTACTATAGAAACTAATATATAGCTCTATACTCCTTAGTAAGTTATACATCTAATACCCGCTCTAAATAAATAGCGAGTTAGTTAAAAAATACTAAGCCTATAGGAAAGCAGGAGTATAACCTATACCCAAGATAAATATTAGTATAAATGCCCGCTAATAATCTAAGTCGAGCCGACAAATAGTAATAACGTATCTTAACTAGAACGTAAATTAAGTATACCCTACTAATAAAGCAAAGACTAGGAAAACTAAGGTTATAGCAGGATTCCGTATCCTAGTAGAGATATATAACCAGACAAATTCTATAAAATTTAATTATACCTCGAGTATAAAGTAACATAAGTACTTAGCTAACAACTATAACGTTAATTACTAGATAGCTTAAATTAAGTAAATGCTAATACATAGAAAAGAAAGAATATCTACGCTCCTTATAAGCTCGATATAAAAACTAGCTACCTAATAACGGCGCTAAATACTAGGTTATATCTACTAACTAAAATACTATAGCGTAAGTTATCCGCCTTCTTTAAAACCTTCCCTAACCCCTTCCGGTTTCTCTAAGCCTATAATCTATCTACTAACTTATACCCGAGTAGACTTAATAGCTATTACCGCGACGTCGCTAAGGAGGCCGGGTTTAAGGTGTTAACTAAAATACAACCGTATATTACCCTCTTCGATACCTTCCCTAACGCCTTCTAATCTCTATAAGCCTATAATCTATCTATCTACCTAATACCCGACTGGACTTAATAGCTATTACCGCGACGTCGCTAAGGAGGCCGGGTTTAAGGTACTAACTAAAATACGACCGTATATTACCCTCTTTAATACCTTCCCTAACGCCTTCTAATCTCTATAAGCCTATAATCTATCTACCTACCTAATACCTAACTAGACTTAATAGCTAATACTAGGACGTCGCTAAGGAGGCCGCGTTTAAGGTACTAACTAAGATACTATAACGTAAGTTATCTACCCTCTTTAACAACTTCCCTAATTACTTTTAATCTCTATAAGCCTATAATCTATCTACCTAACTAATACTTATCTTAAAAGACTAGCTAACTAATAACGGCGCTAGACACTAGGTTTAAGGTAGTAACGAAAATAGTATATGTAAGCTATCCATTCTCTTTACACCCTCTTTTATACCCTCTTTACACCCTCTTTACACCCTCTTTACACCTTCCCTAACCCCTTCCAATTTCTCCAAACCTATAATCCATCTACTAACTTATACCTAACGGGATTTAATAGCCAGAACCGAAGCCGTACTGGATACCAGCTCTAAGGTATAACCGGGCATCCTACCGGGTAAGTTACTACCTTCTTTACCCTTCCCGAAATAACTTATTCTAATCTCTATAAGCCTATAACCTATCTACCTAACTAATACTTATCTTAAAAAACTAGCTACCTAATAATAGCGCTGGATACTAGGTTTAAAATACTAAATAAAATACTATAGTGTAAGTTATCTACCCTCTTTACACCCTCTTTATACCCTCTTTACACCCTCTTTAATACCCCCCCCTAACTCCTTCTAATCTCCCTAAGCCTACGAACTATCTACTAACTTATACTTAACTAGATAAAATAGCTAGTACTATAGCCGCGCTAAGTAGGCTAGGTTTAAGGTACTAACTAAGATACTATAGGGTATATTACCCGTACTCTTTATCTCTATAAGCCTACATTCGACCTTTACAGCTAATACTCGACTTAAAGGATTAGCGGCCTAAGAAGCGAGCTAAGTAAACTAGATCTAAACTATTAATAAATATTATACTACGTAAGTTATTAAGCCTCTTTACTACCCTCCCTAACTCTAACCCGAAACCCTAAGCCTATATAATATCTCCCTAACTAATATATATATCGAAGAACTAGCTACGTAGGAACAGCGCTAAGAGGTCCTAGGTTTACCGCCGGAGCTGGCAGACTATAGTACGTAAGGTCCCGTATATCGCTAAATAACCCCCCTAATACGGTATCTATCTTCCGATAGGAAACCCTCGTTATCGGTAAGATCTAGTTCGAGCCGCTAGCTAAACTAAACGGAATAACAACCGTAAAACTATATTATAAGCTCGATCGGACTCTTTATATAGCTAACTTCTAAGTATATAGTCTACCTATATAGAAGAGTATTCGGGCTTAAAGGAGCTTAACTACGCTATATCTTTAACTTACTAACCTAAATATAGGAAAGGAGTAACTATATATGTAAGTAACCTACGAGCGTCGAGGTAGTAAATATATAACCTAAGACGAGTAACTAGTATCTCTACGACCTATAAGCTATAGGAAGCGCTAGTTATACTAACCTTAGCTAATAGGGCTACCGAAGTAACTATTTAAGATTAATCCGTATATGTTTAAAAGGTAAGTATAAGAGCCGGACTCGTAACCGGTCTAGTAGGCCTCGGGTATTATATCTATACTAACATACTAACTATCCTAGTAACCTCTAAGGAGCTAATACCTAGATCCTTCTCGATTAAGTATATATTAATACAGGGTAGCTAATAACCTAAATATAGTTAAGGAGTACGCGGATCTAAAATCGATACTAAGAGTAAGTAATATAAATAAGTCGTACGTTCCTATTACTAGCGTATAACTCTAAAGAATACTATAAATCCTCGTAAAGGCCTACTTAGTAAGGACCTACCTAATATATACGTAGTTACTACGCCGTAAACCGAGCTAAAGTAAACGCTAATAATATACTAGATATCGCCTAAGAAGAACGGTTTCCAGTACTAAGCTACCTATAAGGATTAAAAGCTCTAAGGAGTACTACTAGGTAAGTATACCTTAGAAATAAATAATATAAACTAATATAGGTATAAGATAATAACTATAACTAACGAGAACGTATCCCGTAAGGATAGCGTAGTAAACCCGTAGGCTAAACCTAGACTAACAGGAAGGTAGAAATATAACAAAAACTAATATAACCGAGGCGGTATCGGCCTTACCTACAGTTTCTATACTAAGGAGGATAGGCTACCTACTATAAGCCCGACCTCTAGGTATATAAGTACTAGTAACGGCGAGCGACATTATAATACTAGAGTTAATATCGTAGCTCGGATAAACCGAGTTACAAAGTACTTTAAGGAAAACGATAAGGGTAAGGTCGTTATAGTTATCCTCGATAACGACGATAAGAGACCGATAAACTAGGGATATACGAGCTACCCTTTTATAAGTACTAACGGAGGCCTATACCTTTCAGCTTTAAATAACGTTAGAGATAAAAAAAGGATAAATAAAGGCGCGGACGAGGGCGTAAAGGAGAGAACGACGCGGAAGGATACGTTAGCCGATATTAAGTTAAAAGATAAGGATAACGACGATAAGGCCGGACCGGCTAAGAGATAGAAGCTCGACGAATAGCTACTAGTAGGTTTAAGGGTAGCGGCCTAATTAAGTACGAAGGGCGAAAACCCGAATAGTAAGTTAAATAATTAGGAAAGAGAGGGCGGAAGTAGTAGTAAGAGAAATACTAACTACGATATAAATAACAACGATAAGGCCGTACCGGCTAAAAGATAAAAGCTTAATGGCTAGTTATCGGTAGGTTTAAAGGTAATAGCCTAGCTAAGTATAAAGGGAGGAAACCTAAATAGCGAGTTAGGTAATTAGAAAGGAGGGAGCGGAGGTAGCGTTAAGCTAAATATTAACTTTAAGACTAAAAATAACCTCGAACGCCGACCGGTAAAGCGGTAAAAGTATAACGTATAGCTACCGGGGGGTTTAAAGGTAGTAGGGCTAGGAATAAAGGGAAGAAACCTAAATAGTAGGCTAAGTAATAAGAAAGAAGGGAGCGGAGGCTACGATAAGATATACGCTAACCGCGAGATAGATAACGAGGACGATAAAGAGGAGCCCTTCCGAGTTAAGCGTAAGTACTAAGATAAAGAAAAGTCCGTTTAAGTTAAGCTTAAGGACTAAGACGATAAAGAGCCTAGCGGACGGGTAGTATATTTAGTAAGAACTTAAAACGTAAAGTTACCCGAAGACGCGTAGCGGTAATAGGTAAAGGAAGATTAAAGTAGTAGGGAGAATAACGTAGGAAAGGCGTTACTACCGAACTGGAAAGATATTAAGAAACGAATTAAGGTCTTAAGGCTCGAGGGAGGTTAGGTTTACGTAGGTAGGGTAAAGAGGAAGAAGGGTAAACCCGAGGATAAGTAGATAATAGTAATAAAGTAAATAAAGGGTAGTAAGCTAAGATACGAGCCGCGTAAATATAATATATATTTGGTAGTTATAGATAAGTAGAAGATAGTTTATACTAGGGTAGTAGTGGAAAAGAACGTAAAGTAGTATGAGGACCTTAAGTTTATATATAAGAAAAAACGGGAAGCCTTAATTAAGTATAGATCTTACTATACGAACTTTAGGTAGGGGTAGGAGGCTAAGAGTTAGATAAATACTAAGGAAGGGACGGAGTAGGAGAAAGGCCGTTAGATAACGAGAAGGACGGTATAACCGAGTAGGTAGATAAGGACGAGCGGTATAAGGAGACTAAGGGCGGGATTTTATAAAGGGAGGAAAACTAGGGCCGAGGAGGTTAACTATACGTATTTTAAAGTAAGGAGTTCCTAAGGGGTAAGTTAATATATAGCTACTTAAGGGGAAAGGGATAGTATCGTTTTACTTTAGGCTTAAGAATAGTAACGGGAAAGATTACTAATATAGGAAGAGGATAGCTTTAGATAAGGGTAAGTACGCTTATAAATAGACGGAGAGTAGCGGTACTTTTTAAGAATAAATATAGCGAAGGGGTATAGACGTAGGCGGGGAAATCGAAGAAGGGATAGGGGTAAAGGAGAGTAAATCCCGGAGATATAGTTAAGCGTTAATTTTCTCCTATACCTAGCTAGTAAATATAATCTATACCTTAAGGCGCCTAAAAATACCGGGACTAACGCGAAGATAGCTTACCGTAAAACTATTTAGGTACCGATACCCGCTAACCCTATCTAATAACTAAAGCCGACGGTACCTAGAACCGGTATAAAATAGTATACTTTAGTAATCTCTAAGCGCCTAATAACGACGACGATATAGGATATACGAGTATAAAGATAGATAGGTAATCTGGGTATACGCGGTAATGTATATAGCGGGAATAGTAGGGATAGGTAGTAGAAAAAGCTAAAGACTTAATTATTAGGATCGATACCTTAGCGGCTATTTAAATAGGTAGTAACTATAAGGTATACGAGCCGTAGTTACGAGACGATACTATACTATTAAGGGTATACCTAATTAGGACGCTACGAAACCGAAACCTTAAATAAGTAGTCGTCGAGAGAGGATAAAGGGGTTATAAGGTAGACGGGGTAGGTATATAAACTCGAGAACTAGTAGGGAGGGTAGTTAGCGTATAGCCGAGACTTTTATATAATCGCGACGTAAAGCTAGTAGTAAACTAAGGCGGATCGTTATAAAGATACTATATATATATCGGAGCTAGCGCGTAGCTTTAACGATAGTAGTAAATAATAAAAACGGGGGTAAAGGGTAAATAAAGGCTATAACGTACCGAGGCGGGGTACTGTATATTAAATGCCCCTCCCGATCCTGCTAGCTGCCGAGTACGATACTAGCGGGGTACCCGGCTACGTTTCTATATATATACTTGCTAAAGAAACTGTTAAAGGCGTTAGTCGAGAGGACGATTTTCGTAGCTAAAAAAAAGAGCGTACTAATAGTAGTAGAGGAAGGTATATAAAGGCTATAAAGCTACCCCGCGCTACTTTATATAAGCCCTATATACTTAAGATAGCCGGTACCCTACTAAAGGAGGCCGTAAAGTTAATATACTACTACGTAGCTACTAGACGGTAATACGCTACTACGTAGCTATTAGCCGGCGATACGTTAATAGGTAATAATACCTGGAATATAGCTAGATCTAAGTACTACGTATAGTATAGCTTATACTAGGAAGCTTATAACCCTTATACTAGGAAGCCCGTAACCCTTACAAAGTCGGGGAATAATTACTGTAATATATAATAATAATAACCGTACAAGGTTATAGGCGAAATCTATATCTAGGGGATTAATTAAAAACGATAAGTAGGTAGCTAATCGCGATAATTAAACCTAGCCGGATTCTAAACGCCCCCTTCGAAAATAAAAGAAAGCCGTACCGGGAGTTATAGGGCGGTACTACCTACCTAATAATAACTAATAAGGCCGATAATAGCTCCGAGATATTAATAACTACATACTATAAAGATACTTACCGCCGCCTAAGTTAACGGCTCTAAAGTACTTACGCGATACCCTACTATATACCGGATTTAGTAACATAACCCGCTCCCCGCCTAGCCTAACGTCTAAATTAAATATTGTTAATAGGGAGGCCTACCGGGTATAAACCGAACTAAAAGTACTTAATAGCCCGTAGCTCGACTAACCTCCTCCCGCGGCTATAGCTAATAGTAATATAAAGGGCCCGGGTATAACTACGCCGCCTACGATAAGTAGGCGTTATTAGTATCGGGTATTACCTAGGCTACTATTATTAAACTAAGCCTTAACTAACCGACTATACTAACTACTCTAGCTTTTATAAAAGTATATACCTACCTCCCCGATCCCGTCTAACCCCCTTAAAGCGGAGATTTAATAAGCTAAGCGCCTACCGCGTATACGTTTATACCCTTAAAATAAAGGTATAATCCTCTTTAACGACGCTAAGCCGAACTTATCCCTCCCTTTACCTATTTCCTCCGTAGTCGAACTTACTCCTCCCTCGGCTAGCTTCCTCCGTAGTTAAACTTACTCCTCCCTCTACCTACTTCCTCCGGAATTAAACTTACTCGTCCCTTTACTTATTTCCTCCGTAGACGAACTTATTCCTCCCTCTACCTACTTCCTCCGTAGTCGAAATTACTCGCCTCTTTACCTACTTCCTCCGCGACTTATTTTAACCCTATAACGAGTTCCTATATAACGGCGCTATCTATTACTTATAGGTTATCTACCTACCTCGTCGTAATAGTTCCTACCTACGTAAGTAAAGTACCTTTCTACCCTCCTTCCTCCGTAAAAAATACGTTATTTCGTTTCTACGTAACGAGCTCGTAATATACTACTTTATCTCTCTAATAAAGTTAATAAGGTAATTCCGGGCGGCTAGTACTCGTTACGGTATATAGTTAGTATCCTTTACAGCGTACCGAGGCCCGTACTCTACTCCCTATATCGCTAATAGCTAGGATAAAAGGGCGTTAAGGGGTAGTACTAATCCTATTACCGACCTTTAGAGCCGGGTTCCCCGGGTACGTTATTTAAAAAAGATACAGGCTATACCTAATAGCTAAACATCTACCTCGAATAAAACTAACTAACTCTTAAGTAAAATATAGAACTAAGGCGTATAGAAACAACCTACGGTATAAGTATACCGCTACCTTTAATAATAACTTCTCTAAGTAACGCTTCTAAGCTACGAGCCTACTACTCCTCTCCCTCCTACCCTCCTACTAACTACGCTAGGGTTTAATCCTTACGTAACGAATATACTAAGTAACTAGTTCGAAAGTCGCGGTGTTATCGATAAACTATAGGCTCGACTAACCCATACAAGCTAATTAACCTAGCTTCTATACCTATATACTAGCCGAGTAGCTAGGGAGAAGGTTGTTAATAACGTTAGGGTCGTTAAAGAATAAGTCGTACCTAAAGTAAGCTAATAACGTAACCGTGATACTTAAGACTCCCGGTATACCCTAAAAGCTACTAGTCCGCCCGCTTATCGGCTACGACGACGGAGCTAAGCCTATAATATAAGCTATACTACTAAAGGGTAATTAAGGTTAGATTTTATAATATCTATCGCCTTTTCGGCCTACTAACTACAAGTACTAGGCGTATTCTATAATAAGAATATATCCTAGTCCTAGCCGTACTACCGTAGATAGGAATAATATACCTTACCTAGGACGACCTTATAATTATTACTTAGCCGAGGGTTAATATCGAGATCCTACCTATAATTAACTAAAACGACTAAGTAAGGGCTAACGAAGTAAGAGGCCGGATTTAAGATATTTATCCCGCCTACCGACCTACCGAGATAGCGATAAGTACTTAGCCGGAAGGATATCTACTAGTAGAACGATAGCTCGGAGTACCCCGAGATATATATTTCCTACTATAAAAAGCCCCGGCTTATTATAAGACTACTAAGTATAACGACTAATCCCGAACTTACCGTTAACCCTTATAACATACTAGGGATCGACCCTTATCGCCGGTATAACGATACCGAGAGAGATAATAGGCGCGATAAAGCCTTTTAATAACTTTATAAATTTAAGGCTAGGAACCTAGAAAGCTCCTTCCCTATAGGCCTACTCTTTAGTAGAGAATAAGTAATTAAGGCTTAGACGGATATAACGTCTAATAACTTTAAGGATAGGGATAAAACGGGCTTAATAAACTTTAAATATAAGATAGTAAGGTAATACCTACCGGATAAAGGAGAAGAAATATATAAATATATATAGTATCCGGAAAAGCCGGCGGATATACCCGGGGTTATACTATAGTATAATACCTTAACCCTTTACCGAGACCCTAAGGCCGATATCCCTATTAGGCTTAGTAAGCGTAAAGCCGAAAATTAACTTAACTTAATAAACGAGAAACGGAAGGTTATTATAATCTCCGATAGCGAGAGTAAGGTAGACGACGACAACCTTAACTATATAAGATAAAGTTAGGGATATAAAGAAAGGTTATAGAAGAGAAGTCTAGTTTAAGCTCCTATCCCCGTCGCCCGAGCTCTTCGTACCGTCGCCTAAACTCCTAGCCTTACTACCCGAACTCCTCGTACCGTCGCCTAAGCTTCTAGCTCCGTCGCCCGAACCCCTCCTCCGACTATACCCTTATCTAAGGTAAGGGAAGTAATTATAAGAATAGTCGCCGAAGACGTTACGAAAAGGGGTATAATAATATCGAACTATTACTATAAGTATTAAGTAGTTATAGTTAGAATATAAAATTAGTAAAACTTTAAAATCTTATATTATATAATAATAGAAACTAGGAAGGGCGACGAGCTAAAGCGTAAAGACGGGGATTTCGTATTACTAGGAAACCTAATAAAGTAGGATAGAATTAGTTAGGATAAAAGGTTTAACGGTTTAAGTAAACTAGTTCGGAGGAAGAGAATTAGGAAGGAGTTATAAAGTATTTTAGGAAATCCTTAAGGTAAGAAGGAAACCAGGAGGAGTAATAAGGTTAAGGGAGTATAAGAGGGCGAGGAAATAGGGATTTTTACTATCGAGGTATTAAAGTTATAAGGGCGGAAGGAGATAGCTAGACGTTATACTTTACTTTAATATTCCCTAGGAGAGGTAATTACTAGATTTTATTTTAGTAGAAAGATAAATACCTTAAGATACGAGGACTACCTATCGTTAACTTATAGATAAAGAACGTACTACCCGAATATTATTACTAATACGAGGTAAGATATAAAATAAATAAAAATAATCTACGAACGGTAAAGGGACCGGGCTATTAGTACTTAAATAATAATAGCTATATAACTACCTCGTAAGGCGGGTATCTCCTAGATTATATACCCTTATTATACTACTACCTTAAGGAAACCTAGAATAATATAAAGCGAGTATAGTATAATATATAAACGGGGTTTACCGAGATACGAAAAAAAAAGCTATATATCTAAGTACTACCTTTACCAGGAAAAGATACGTATATTAGCTATTACGGGCATATTTACAGATATTAATTAAAATACCCGTTAAGTATTACTTAGTAGACGAAGACTTCTCGGATAAAGAAGAGAGTAGCTTTATAACTTATAGGCGGGGTATAACCGTCGAGTAGTTAAGGAAAGATTATCGGCTTACGGAAAAAAATAATCCTATTTATTAGAAAAGAAGAACTAGCGACGCGAAAGCTAGGTCGCCGTCGACTAATAGCTAAAATATAACGGTTCCGCCCCCCCCTACCCCCCCCCCCCCTAACTAGTCGAAGGCCGGTCTCCCCGGACGTAGTAGGCGAGGACGATACCGTAAAAAAGGTCCTTATAAGAGGTAGGCGATAAGTATAAAGTAAAGAGCTACGTAGGATACTAAGCTAGATACTTAAAAAATAGTAAAAACATCCTAATAACCGTATTATCTTTAGCCTAGCCTAGTATTTAATATCTAAGATATCTAATAACGGCGGGTATATAGTTTACGAACCGACTACGTTAGTTTAGAGAAGAGTTCCTTACTTACCGGCCGAGGAGAGTTTATTTTAAAAGGAGGTTATACTCCTAAGTATAACGCGAAGTAACCTCGATATCTATTATCAGGCTGCCGTATAAGGCCCTATCCCTACGGCGCCGAGAGTAATATTACCGATTAACCGACTACTTAATTACGAGGCTTAATAAAAGGAAGAAGAAAGCCCTAAGTTATCTAATAGATAGGATAGTAAAAGATCGTTTTAAAAGGCTCGGAGTATATACTTAGCGAAGAACTACCCCTTAGGATACCGTTAGGACGTTATAGGTAACTAAATTAGTAGGAGATACGCTATTAATAAACTAAGGGATTAAGACGGCTACCTAGCTAGTATAATAATCTCGCCGGGTAATAAGGGATAATAGATTAGTAAGTAGTAGAGTTAATAAATAAATAAGATAGAGAACCCGAGCCGAACTAAAGAGTAACGAGTTAGGAGAAAATATTAATAACTAACGTAAAAATATATAGGGGTTAACGGAACGAGGACTATAACCTCGACTTAGTTAAATAAAATATACTAAGACCGATAAGAGGTACTTTAAATAATTAGAGATAAATAAATATCGGCCTAAGCTTAAAAAAAAAATATCCTAAATCGTTACGAGGAAGGACGTAACCGTAGATAAGGCGGATTAAGTACGTTAAGAGGAATAGCCTAGCTAGGTATATAAAAGATACTTCTCCCGACTAGTTATTTAGGAGTAATAACTAGGGCTAAGCTCCTAAGGGATAAATCTCCTCTTCGAAAGTAATAGCCTAAATAAAGCTCCTAAATAAGCTACCCTTCCTCGTCGTAAGCTATTACTTAACTAATACCCTAAAGGGACGTCCTCGGCTTATAAGGGCGACGAGGGGACTTATATACTAAAGGTTAATCTCGGCTCGACGAGAATAACCGCCTAGCTTAAGCTCGAAGAGATAATCTCTCTAGTTAAGAGTAACTACTAGGCCCGTATAAAGGAAGCTATCTTAAATCGTCGTAAGTAACCGCTTAGGTAAAATATAAAAGGGGCTATTATACCTTATTACGAGTAAGAACTTAAACTAAGTATAAGGAGATATTCTTACCTAGTTACGAGTAATAACCCGGCCTAAGCTCGAGGAAGCTATATTAGTATATTATAAGTAATAGCCGGACTTAAATACAAGAGGGGCTATCGCGCCTTATTATAAGTAAAAACTTAGCCTAAGATCGAAGAGATAATCTTATATTATTACGATCGACTACCCGGCCTAAGCTCTAGAAAGATAATCTTTATATATCGCGAATAACGACCGAGGCTAAGATTAAAAGGAACGATCGTATCTTATCCGGAGTAGGAGTACTAACCTAAAGCTTTAGAGGCGCGATCTCTACTAGTTGTAAGTAATTATATATATAGAGTATATAGCCTAGGCGCGAAAGGGACGATCTAATCCGGTCGCGGGAAAAAGCCTTACCTTAGAGAAGGTATCTCTCTTAACTTAACGGGAGTAATTACTTAACCTAAGTATAATAAGGGCGACCTTAGCTTGTTAAGGGAATTAGCTAGGCCTAAGCTTAAATAATATAATCGTACCGGGTTAGGAAAGTTAGCTACTTACCCCGGTAGAGATTTAAAGGGCTACTTCCGAAAAGTTAAAATATCGTCTTTAACTAGCCTTTTATATCTTTAAGAAAAAGAACTTATCTCGTCGCGTACTTCTTTATAAAATAATTATAAAAGGGATACTCTTACAAAACCTAACCGGACGGGGAAGTAATCTAATATAATCGGAAGGATTAGATATTAAGCTAGCCTAAGCGCTTAGGTAAAAAGGGGTAAAAAATATATTATAAAAACCCCTAGGCGAGTAGTCTTTAAGTATAATATACTCTTATCGGGAGTATTATATAAAGAGTTACTTTAAACTATAGGCTAAGACTATAACTTCTAGGATAGGCCTTAAAGTATAGTACTAAAGACGTAAAATAAGGTATTTATAAAAAATACGAAAAGAATAGTTTAATTAAACTTATAGTTATTACCCCGCTCCCGGGGATATAGTACGTAGCTTCCGCGAGTAAATTTAAGTAATAAACGGATTTATAAAGACGCGCTTCTCTTAATATAATATAATTTCTCGGCGGATAACGCCTCGACGAGAGGCGAACTCGTTCGACGATATGATATTCGAACGATTTTCTACTATCTTTTAAACGAGTAATAAGATACCCCTAAACTATATAATTTACCCGATTCCTAAAGGATACGCTAAGGACGAATACTTACTAAGAATCTTCTAGGTCGCCGTTCTAGGTAGGCGGTTAACCGCCCTCGCTACTAGTAACCTTAAAGGAAATAGTTATTGTAGTCGATTCCCTAAGGTTTACTGTACGATAAATTAATACTTTATAAGTAGGCCTATATAGTAATACCGACGACTTTAGATATTTAGCTACGATATACGATAGCGAAGGTTATTAGGACGCTAGAAACGAGAGTAGTAGTACTAACGACGAAGGTATTAAGGACGATAATATAAACTATAATATAGGCGAAGTTTTATTTACGAGTAACTAACCTAAACGCCTAACCGTCTACTACTATAACCCTAACGTACTATAATATATATACCTAGACGATAACGCTAGTATATAATACCCCGAGAACCCTAACCGTATTATATATATCGTAAAATCCCTTAATAACGTAAGATTAATCTATAACGGCTCGAAGAACGAGGTATACCTTACATATTAGGAACTAAATAACGCGTATATAAAACGGATTAAAGGGCGATAAGTAACCGACGAAGAGTTCCTACGCGTCTATACCCCGAAATACTTAGCGTAGTTAAAAGTACTATTATATATAACCCTTAAAAAATAGAGGAAGATAACTAGTAAACTAGAAAACGGTAAATCTTCGCTATACGTCGGGAAAGGGACTTACGAGGTATGCCGAGCTACGATAAGCAGGGCTATAGAGACGTTAGAAGCTATCTAGGATAGCGTAGCGAAAAACGGGATAATGTTCGTCCGACCGCCCGGCTACTATATAAAGCTATAAACGGCAATAGGCTTCTATCTTACTAATAATATCGCTATAATTATAAAGATACTACTCGTAGCTAACCCTAAACTATATATACTATTAGTAAACTAGGATATTTACTACGGTAACGGGACGTAAAGTATTTTCTACGAGAACCCTAACATCCTCTATATTTCTATCTACGTATACGAAAATAATAACTTCTACCCCGGGAAACCGGAAAACCCTACGATACCGGACGGTAGTATAAAATACTATGGTTCCGGAGTAGGCCTCGGCCGTAATATTAATATCGGATAGCGTAAATAAGGAATAAGCGACGGCGAATATATAGCGGCGTTTTAGGAAATCGTTATACCTATCGCGTAAGAGTTTAACCCGGACCTCGTTATAGTCTCGGTAGGATTTAACGTAATAGCCGGCGACCTTATTAGTAGTTATTTCGTAATACTAACTTACTATACTTATATAATATATATATTAATATTACTCGTTAGTAGAAAGCTTGTAATCTACTTAGAGGGAGGATATAACCTCGAAGCTACCTTTAGGTACGTAGTAGCGGTAGCTTAAACGCTTTTAAACGAATACCCGCTAATAATAGAAACCCTACCTATTAGTAAGGAAGCGGCTAAGGACTTAGCTAAGGTAAAGTCGATTTAATTAACGTACTAGGAGTATATACGATAGTTTACTTAAAGGGCTAGATATATAAGTATAAAGTCTAATAGGATAAGACGACGTAGTAAGGGTAAAGATATCGCTAGCTAGAAAGGCTTACCTAAGACCGGAAGTACCCGGTAACTCCGCTTATCCTATAAAAAGACTTAAATATAGGAAACCCGAGACCTAGATAAGATACCCTAGCTAATAGTACTAGTCGCCGCCGTAGAAGACGAGGACGCTAGGTATAGGAGGGAACCTGTAATATACGTATAAAGGTAGAGGAGATAGGTATATACCCGAACTTAGTTAAAGGAAGCCCCCCCCCCCGGACTAGAGACGAAGGGCTTAAACTAAGTATAAGCTGAAAGTATACGTATTAGATAAAGAAATAGTAATATAATTAAACTAAGTGCTTTATTACTAGCGTTAGAATATAGTAAACTTAGAACTAGATAGCTTATAATAAAGGTATAAAGTTAACCTACGCCGTACTTAGTATAAGTTAGAGAAATATAGAACTTTAATACCGTTTCTACCCGTAATAGTACTTATACTACGGGTAATATTATATTAGCCGTCTAAGATACCTTTTCGGATAGCCTATAAGTAATAGGGCCTACCCTTCCGGCGTAAGTAGTAAGTTAGCGTTACCGCCTAACTTATATCGTTAAGGGAAAGACTAGCTCCCGTATATTAGTCTTTACGGGGACTATACCCTTATTAAGGACCCCGAAATAAGTATATTTAGCGGGTAGCGCCGGCGTAAACCTAAGCGTATATAGGGAGGCGTCCCTACCCCCCTTAGCGGCCGATATTTTTAGCCTCCGAACCTAGGTAATTACTATAATAGAGAAGATATTTACGGTAAGGCTACTACTACTACGATAACTACCGTAAATAAGCTACCCCTCTTCCTCTATATTACCCGACTCCTATACGTAAAGAGCTATTACCTGGAAACAGCCGGTCTATATACTAAGATATTAATTTCGTATATAACCCCTTTTAATTACCCCTAAATTTCTATAATAATACGCTAGGAGTAGCGTTACTTTCTTAATATATTACTATTACTAGCGCCTAACGTACTTATATAACTTCTAGCTATATTTATATAGGAGGCGATACCTTATAAATAGTAGTATCTCGCTCTAGTTAATATATTTACTTTATAGATACTTTCGACGGGCTTATCCTAATACTATCCGAAACCTTACCGTCTATTAGGTTTTATAAAATATAGGTAAAGTAAAGGTAAGACTAGGTAGTTATCGTAAATACCTACCTCGCTTAACCTCGAGAGGGGGGATCTTATTAGGTTATAAGGATAGGCCTCGCCTAATAAAAGGTATATTTACCGAATCGTTATAAGTATAGCTAGGCTAAACTCGAGGTAAGCCCCTCTAGTACCGTCGCGATAAAAGTAATAAGTAATAGGAGTACTAACTCGCTACGAATAACTAAATAGCCCGATCTCTAATAATCTAATCTTAGCGGGAAGTAAGGTATAGCCCTAAGAGGGGTACCCCTCTTAGCTCGTTACGAGTAACGAACTAGCCTAAGCTTAAGAGAGAGTTATCTCGGCCCGTAGAAAGAGGAAAGTTAACCCTACGAGAGATACTATTCTTAACCTGTTATAAGTAATAAGCCGGCCTAAACTTAAAAGGAGAGATCTTAGCTCTTCGGGAGGAAGGAGTAGCCTAATAAAAGATACCTCCTCGGCTCGTCGGAAGTAACTACTTAGCTTAAGCTTTATAGAAGGTTATCTCGACTCGTCGGAAGTACTTAATAACCTAGCTTAAACTCGAGAGGAGGTTATCTTAACTAGTCGGTAGTAAGGATATAAACCTATAAAAGGTACCTCCTTAACTCGTTAGGAGTACTTACCTAGCCCTACTAAAGGTACTTCTCTTAGCTTATCGGGAGGAAGGATATAGCCTAAGCTTTAAAGGAGGTTATCTTAACTCGTCGGGAGTAACTACCTAGCCTAAGCTTAATAAAAGGGATCTTAACTTATCGGAAGGAAGGAGATAACCCTATAAAAGGTACTTCCTTAACTCGTCGAGAGTACTTACCTAGGCCTACTAAAGATACTTCCCTAAGCTTATCGGGAGTAACTACCTAGCCTATACTCGAGAGAGGCGATCTTAACTCGTCGGGAGTAGTTACTTAGCTTAAGCTTTATAGGAGGTTATCCTAGCTCGTCGGAAGGAAGAAATAACCCTACTAAAGGTACCTTTCTAAATTCGTCGGGAGTAGCTACTTAGCCTAAGCTCGAGAGGAGGTTATCTTAACTCGTCGGGAGTACTTAACTAGCCCCTTCGGTACCTAGTACTAGTCGAGGCTATAGGATAGGAGACCGGCTTTTTACTTCTAACCTCCCTCCGCTCCCTTTAGTTTCGCCGTTAGTTAAGTACGTACTACTACTCGGTATATATATAATTAGTAAAGTATATCCCCTATTTATTAGTTAGGTCTTCTCGATAGTCTCCCGAGTTAAGGCTATTCTATCCGACTATTAAACTATTTATATCCGCTACCGTTACTTTTAAGGTCTCTTTACATTCTCCCTTAACCTTTACTCTATAATATAATCTACCTAGCTTCTATTACCGCTTCCCCTTAAAGACGGAGGCGAACGAGAGACGGCTATCGGATTATATTATCCTTAATTAAGTTACTAGTACTTCTCTATTAGTATATATTATATCCGCCGCCGGTTATAAAATCGTTAGGGGCGCTTTTTCTTTTAAGAGTCTTTCGTATAAGAGGCGAGACTTAACGAGTTATTCCTACCCTAATCCCTAGGAGAGTTATTACTAAGTAGTAATCGTCTCGCTAGCCCGTTATTTTATATAAAACGGCGGCTTAAGGTAATATTTACCGCTTACTATAGGCTTATCTTCGACCCTTTTCCTCGTTATAACGTTCCTAATCGGATTTATTCCTCGCCCGGGGATATAAAATTAAGCTATAATCTACCTACTATCTATTTATTATACGTACCCGAGTATACTTAAGTACGATCTCGAGGCGACTATTATCGAAAGTTAAAGACCCCGTTACTAAAAGTACCGTTTACGGAAGGGATTAAGTAAAGCGTAGCTATTATCGGACTATCTCGAGCCTCGAACGAGTTCGATACTACCGGTAGAAGGATTAAGGACTATAGGACTATCGCCGGAAATTCTCCCAGTTAGGTAGGCGAAAAAAAAAGGTATATTAATCCCTTAGGCGAAGATAAAAAAAAAACGAATCCGTATTAACCGGGGCGGCTTTAAGTTCTAGCTTTAATCTAGGAACGAACGAACTAATCCTTATCTTAGAGCTATACTACCGATCTCGTCCCGGGTACTATATAAGGATTACTTATTATAACTTTTAAGGTTATCCTATATATTAGTAAAACGCCTTACGATAAAGGCGATACCCCTTAGTTAATTAATAGCCGTAACGGCTACCCTTCGTAGCCTATATATCGCTAGCCGGTAACGCTTTACGATATCCTTTCTCCGGCGCGCCGCCGCCGGAGGTTACTACGAACCCTACGTCGCCTTAGTTTAGTTATTATTTAATATTTACGCCGTTACTATTACGGTTAGCTTAATAGGCTAGGACGTATCCGAGTTTTAGTATAAAGGCTTTCCTAGTACTATACTATTTAACGGAGGGCCGGATACGCCTAAGTACGTGAGTATACGTAAGATAAAGTAGGTATATTAGGCCGGCCTTACGTCTTCCCCCCCTTTCCGAGAGGTCCGGTAACTAATATACTTTAAGGCTTTTAAAGAAATCCGCTAGGAGCTTATAAACCCGGATTATATCTTAACGGATCCGGAGGATCTATACGCCTATAGTTATTCGGAATAGTTAACCGTTAACCCGGAGGGGCTTTTAGTCGCCGTAGTATATCCCTAGTCGATAAAGTAGGTTATAGCTATTACGCGAGTATACTATAAGTACTAGATTTTTATTATCCCCTATTCGGGTAGCTTAAGTCTTAAAGGGAACTTTTCGGCGCCGTTTAAAGGTATTAGTATTAACTTTACTTATATAAATAAGATTATCTAATTTAATAAGGAGGATATAGATATTATCGTATAGCCTAGTATTAACTAGTAGGATTTAAACGAGTAGCTAGCTAAGATAAGTAGTAGTCTCTTCTTCCCTATTAACCCTAGTTTATCGCGTTCCTCGGTAGTAGCTATATCTATAAGATAAATACTAACGTATTATAGGACCGAGCGTAAAAGTCGGAGGTATAATCGGGACTAACTATTCTAAAACTAACGCCGTTAAGTACGGTACTATAAAGGACTAAGTTATTAACCTAATAGTTATTCTTACGGACGGTACTATTATTAAGATATAACGACGCCCGCGTAAGTCGTCTACCGGGTATAATCTTAATAGCTTATTTATAGGATCCGAGGGGACGTTAGGGCTAGTAACGGAGGCTACGCTTAAGCTTTCCGTTATCCCTAAAGAGTTTTCGGTCGCCGTCGTTACCTTCCCGTCTATTCGGGATACCGTATCTACTATAACCGAGGTTATATAAACGGGAATCCCCGTAGCTACTATAAAGATTATAGATAAAGTATAGATAAAGGTAGTTAATATAGGCGGCGTTACCGCTCCGCGGGTATAGAAGGAACTACCGACTCTTTTTTTTAAATTCTCCGGGACTAAAACTAACGTTAAGGAGAATATTAGCCTAGTTTAAAGGATTATAAAGGCTAATAAGGGCGGTAACTTTAAATTTGCTAAGGACGAGAGGGAGTAAAAGCTACTTTAGTCGGCGCGGAAGGAGTCCCTTTAGTTTATACTTACTTTCCGTAAAGATAGGGACGAAGTTTATAAGTTTTAACGATATCTAAGCTATAGTATTAGGGATAGGTAGGGCTAATATCTTTAGGGAGTACTAATATAGCTATCCTATTTAGTAAATTCGCCGATATTATCGAGGTAAGTAAGAAAAAGATAGATAAACTTAGGCTATTTACTAGTATTCTTAGTTATATTAGAGATGGAAACTTCTACGAGAGTATTATCTATAACCGTTAAGTTAAGGGGGAGAGAGAAAAGGTAGAGATATACGTTAAGAATATAGTAAAGTAGGCGCTTAAGATAGAGGGGATATATATTAGCGAGTACTCGATCGGCTAGGGTAAGAAGGAGTCTCTTCTATAGGAGGTAGGACTAGATACGCTAGGTATAATAGTAAGTCTTCTTCCCTACGAAGAGATGTTAGTAGGCGGCGTAAGATTAACGTAGAGATAGAAATCGATTAAGGCGGCTCTCGACCTATAATAGATTATATTTATTCCCTAGTAGCCTCCTTAGTAGATATTAGGTTACTAACGAGATATATATTAGGAACCCCGGAAAGATTTTTAACCGGTAGAATCTAGTAACGGCTTAATATATACTACTTATACGGATATTAGGTAACTAATCTAGAGTTAATTAACGATAGAGGCGTATAAGTATTAAGATAGGTAAGGTACTATACTTTATACCTATATAAGTAAATCTAGACTAGTTAGGGCGGTAGCTAGGGCAGTATAGTAGTATAGAAGTATCGGGGGTTACTAGAAAAAAGAGGGTATAATTTTACGTTAGGTAGGTAAGGGCGGAGGGTAGTTATATCGTAGGTATGGAAAAGCTACCTAGCTCCTTTAACTTAATATTTACTAGAGGAGACTTAATAGCGGCTCCCCTTCCAACTAAGGGTTAGGTATTTACGGCGGAGGGCTGTGCTAAGGCCTATAAATAGCTATAAAGATAGAAACGGTATATATAATATCTATTATATACTTTAAGTTCCGTTTTTTATCTTAATAAAGTATATAAATCTATATTAATATTACCTACGGGTAGGTACTAGTCGCTATATAGATTTAGCGGATAGCTCCCGTTATAAATATCTTAAGTTAATTACGTACAGGATTACTAATAAACGGCATTCTAATAAAAAAAAATAGAAATAGGCCGGCGATATGTAACTTATAGGGCATTCCTCTTAGCCCTACTAAGTAATTTAAAATAGCCGCTCTCTAATTAATTATATCTTATCGGGAATAGCTAATCCGGGCGTAGTTTAAATATAGGCGTTATTCTTAGGGGTAAAGTAAATAAAGGTACTAGGCATTAAAACGGATAGGGCTACTAATACGACGATACTCTCGATAAGAAAATGTTTTAATCTTAGTAGCTTTAAAGTTAATACCAGGTATATACCGGTTAAGGGCGGTAAAGATATATTATATAGACGTTTATTAGGAGCGTATTAAGGGAAGGAACGGGTAGTAGGAAGGTATATATATAACTCCTAACGGCTAAGGGTATCTTCGCCGCCCCGCCTATTTTCACAGCCCCTAAACTACTACTACCGTACTACTAAACTACTACTACTACTACTACTACTAAACCTTTCTTTAGTTCTTTTAAATTACCGATAGTCCCGTTCGACTTAAGTTTTAAAGCGCTATAATCGTACCGATAAGGTAAAAGCACGCGTACTCGAAAGACGGGAATCCTAAGCCGGGCCTACGAATCGACTATATTACCTTTATTAAAACTCCCGGCCCTATTTAAACGTTAATACTATTAGTAAGGCGATTATCCGGTAATTATAACTAGCTAAGAAGAAGCCCGGGTATACTAAAGGCGATTAGGATCTTTCTCGCCCTAACGAATAAGTCCTTATACCCTCGACGAAGTACTAGCAGTATTCCTCTACGGAAATAATAACGACAGGATAAGCTATATATATATAGGTAGATCTTAAAGGTATATAATACTAGCTTTTATATTTCTATTATTACAAGTTCTTTAAGTTATTAACATTTTTCCTATTACTTTCTCTCTCTTACTGCTATAGCCTCCTCGCCGGCCTAGGTCCGTCGACGGCGAGTAGAAGTAGCCTGGAGTTTATACTACTTCTAGTATTTAAACCCTTCCCTATCCCTTACCCTTAACTCCTCGATTACCTCCCCCCCTTTACTTAAACTCCCCCTCTATATAAACTTTAAACTAAGTTACCTAGGTTTTCTAAGCTTAGATACCTAGGCTTCGGTTTACTTACTAACTACTTTTAATAGCTAGTACCCTAAAAGCGCTAGCTCTATCCTTTACCTTCGGTACTTCTAAACTATACTTTCTCTCTTTTACGCCTTAGTCTTTCCTAAATATACTCTCTTCTTCCCCTTATATACTCGTTACTCCCTAAAGGCGCCTTTATCTTCGATTAAGGAAGCCTCTCGCTAGCTACTTTTCCAAGTATCTTTAGCGGTTATTACCTTATAATTATCCTATACCCTTTCCTAAATATTTAAGCTACTATCTTAGGTAGACTATTATTAATATATACCGTTAAAGTCTAGGCGTATTAAAGCCTATAAAGTTCTTCCGCCTTAAGCTCCTACCGCTACCGCTATTAACTAAAATTAAGGTTAGATTTCGCCTTTTTCTACCTAAGTTAACTATACCCCTAAAGTAAGTCGAATTCTTCTATTCTACTTTTAAAAGCTTCTCTAATAGATTTTTACTAAAACGGTACGATAATATACTTCCTTCTTCGCTTTAACGCCCCGATATCGAGGCTACCTTAAAAGTAGCCGGGGTACTCCCTTAAGCAAGACTAACTCTAATAACGACTTATATTAGGCCTTCCCGTAATTAATATAGCCCCCCCTAATATAGCCCTTCTTAATACTATACTTAGAGAGGTAAACGCCTACCGCGGGGTAACTCGTTTAGGATATAAATAAATAAACTATAAAGGATAGTACCGTACTCCTTAACGCTACCCGCCGAGTCCTAACGCGGGAGAAGTTTAACGATAATCCTCCGCTTTATCCCTTAATATACGATAGCAAGGGATATATATACCTTATTCGAGCGATATAGGAATATTATATATATCGACCTAGACGAATCTAAACCCCGGAGGGCCCGGGTTTGGTTTAAGCCCTTTCCCGATTTAGGCTTCTTTAACTATAGCTAGGCGGAGATTTAGACTAGCTGTAGGTATATTAAGGTTTACGTCGAGTTTACCGCTCCGCGTAGTAATAGTAACTTAAAGACGTCTTTCGGTAATCCCTACCCGGGATATATTAAGCTTCCCCTCCGAGGTCTTATATTCGGAGTATTAGAAAGTCCGACTAGCGTTATTAGAAAGAGGTCCTTTAAGGCCTTATCCTCGAGCTTCCTACTTAATTTTAAGAATAGGAAGATAGTAGTCTATTTTAATATTACCTATAACGTAAGCGATAAGTAGAGACTAGCTTTTATTTCCCGATACTATAAAGCTAAGATCTTATTTAGTAATCTTAATAAGTTATACTAAGTTAGTTATAGTAGTAAGTTAGGTTTAGTTATTACCGTTCGCAACCTACCGCGGTTTAGTAGGAAACGCTCGTTAGTAAATAATTCGTTTAAGGCTAATTAACTTATCTAAGGCGATTATAAGCTTTACTAGAGAGCGGTTAATATTAAGTATAAAGTAAGGCTCGTATAATACCTAGTTTCTTTAGAAAGCGACCCTTAAATCGTTAATATCGGCTAATAAACTACTTACTAGTTATACCTTAATATTAAAGAGTACGAAGCTATCTCTATAATTAAGCCCGTTCTTCGGGACTAGAATATTAAAGTCTTAGAAACTTTAACCCTTATACTTTTTCCGAACCGAGAGCCCGAGCTTTAGCCTATTCTAACGGAGTACTTAAAACGTAGCTCGTAGAGTTAGTATCTAGGAGTAATAGAATTATATCTCCCGTTCGACGTTCGTTACTAGCTAGAGGTTTATATCTTATAAGGAATCCTAAGTAAGTATAATATCGGTCGCGAGTTTATAGCCGAACTATTTAAGCTCTTTAAGATCGAGGTAATAGGATATCGGCGAGCGAGACTTATCCTCGAGTATGCCGCGGACTATAGCCGTCGGATCTTTAACCCGATATCCCTTATTAAGAATAAAGCCGCTTTAAAGTATCTACCTATAATAGTAAATCTCCTAGCTTACTATACCCTCGTTCGTAAGGTAACGATTACGCTAACTAGAATTATCTATAGTACCTTAACCGTCGAGACTACGAATCGTATACTACGAAAATATAAAGACTACTACGAATACTTTATCTATATTTAGATTACCGACGAGATACTAGAAGGTTATATTTAAAAGTATAACGACGGTCGTAACGACTTAGTTTATAAGCGCGTTAATCGAATCCTAAAGGCTAGAATTCGTATAGGAAATGTTTACTAGAAGTTCTTAGCCTATAGTAACTTATAAGTTCGGGAGAATAGTATATTCTTCTTTAACGAGGTTACTAGGGAGGGGTTAACTTATAAGAGGATCTGTTAGCGAATAGGTTAGTTTAACTATATTAAAGTAGTTTTAAAATATATAGTAAGACTCGGCTAGTACTTATTAACGACGAGGCCGGTCCGAGGAATTATAGTAAAGATTATTAGGATTTAGGATAAGGAAAGAGGCGGTTACTACTTTACTAACGGCGTAGGAAAGATCGCCCTTTTCCTAGCTAAAATAGTCGCTAACGACTAAAAGCTTCCGTCCCCTCTATTAGCTATATAGTTTTGTATAGCCGGCTATAAAGGAGTTTTTATAACCTAGCCTAATGTTAAGGGGACTAAGGTATACGTACGAAAGTCCTAGGAGAAGTTCGAAGCCGAATTTAATAGTCTCGAAGTTATCCGTTACTCTTAGTACGTATATATAACTCTTAATAGATAGACGATCCCTATATTATCTTTACTTAGGGTACCCGATAGGTTATTTATCGAGATCTTATAGGAGTAGATATCGAACTATAACGTTATTATAAAGGACCCGGCTAATATAACTAACTTACTTAAGCGGTATATCGATAAGAATTAAATAACCTTAGTAATTAAGGATATAGTTACGAATAGGTTTATAAACGAGTCCTTCGTCTATACGTTACTATATCTCTAGAGATCTTAGTCGCTTAAACTTTTAAAGGAGAAGATAAGGTTAATTATTAAGTAAAGCGCGTTTATACTAGGTTATATCGATAAGACTAGTACCTTACGAGGCTATAAAAGGTCGATCAAAGGTCCCCGAAAGGTTTCGATCTCCGAGCTCCCTTAAGTCTTTCTTTAAATATTAAACCCTAAGAACAAGACTAAGTTTCGCGTTATTACGGGTATTTACATTATCGGCCGTAACTTATCCCTTTATCCGGGAGATATACGCGTTATCGAAGCGGTAGATATTTTAGCCCTTTACTATATTAAGAACGTTATAGTTTTCCCGTTTAACGGTAATAGAGACGTTCCGGGAATATATTCTAGTAGCGATTTAAATAGCGATAACTTCTTCGTTATCTAGGATAAAAGGCTACTCCCGACCCCGACGGAATAGGGGTATATACTTATAGACTATATACCTTTTAAGCCGAGAAAGGAAGAGGGAGGAGTTACGGTTAAGGGTTTTATAGCTTTCTTTATAAACTTTATAAAGAATAATACTTTACCCCTAATTACTTATATATATATAGCGGCCGTAGACCTAGACGTTCGTAGTTTAAAGAGTAAAAAGTGTAAGTCTTTTACTTCCCTTAGTATTATTATCTACCGGACGCTAACCCAGCTATAAGTCTAGAGCTCGTATAGCTATACTTTATAGCTATTAACTACGTTAAAATAGGTATTCTAGCTCCTTAGGATAAGAAAAGGTACGAACCCCTATACTAGCTATATTTTATAGAAAAGAGGGGTAGAAAGATAAGGTACTCGACCTTAGCTTTAAGTAAGCTATACGACCTAGTTAAGAAGGAAGCCTTCGACGAGCTAGAGGGATATAACCTTCCTTTTAATAAGAGAATTATAGAGCGATTTAGTAATAATTTAAACCCGAGTCTTCTTAAGCGGGCGAGGAAGGTTAAGTATTAATACGATACTACTATACGGCGAGTTATAGCTTAGTACAAGATTAGTACCGAGTTCGAGATATAGATAGGTTTTGTTATATCTACGCTCCGTATAAGTACCTTATATAAGTTATAGGAGAAGTTTAGATAAGAAGCTAATATACTAAAGAAGTACTTCCGTAATATTTATATCTAAGGGGCTAGGTTATAGGATAGTAAGGTTCTTAGCCCCTTCGTAACCGTAATATACTAGATTACTTACGAAGAGGTAAATATTACGTAGTATAAGTCCCGATAACTATATACCCTTTTAAACGGTAAGTTTAAGTTTAACTAACTTAACGGATATACTAAGCCCCTAATTAGCTTCCCTTAGCTTTTTCTAAAGATACTAGGAGAACTTACGGGCGGCTTTACGGCCCGGCGTCGGAGGGTTAATACTAGCTTATATATCGCTAATATACCTCGGGAGAGCACCGGTACTACTAGAAGTACTAAAGCGGATAGGACTTTCTAGTAGTAAGGGACTTTCTAGTAGGAAGCGGATATTAAAGAAGTATATACCCGTATAAAGGACGGTTAAGTTATCTACCGTAGTAAAATTCTAAACCTCTTTTACTACGGTAGGAGTAACGAGGAGGATAAGGACGACAAGGATAAGGAGGACGAGGGCGACGACGACGATAAAAACGAGAGAAATTTAAAGTAATAAACGCTTCTACTCGTTAAGTCTATTATCTTTAGGTTCGGTAACTACTCGGAGGAACTATCCCTCCTCGACTTAGGAACTATCGCTAAAGTATTAACATCTACCCCTAGTACGATCCTATAAATACTCTTACTTTCTACTAAAACTAACACTTATAGTAAGCTAAGTCTTATAGATACGGCGGAGGATAGTAGCTTATACGTTACAACCGCTCTTATAATATCGTTTATAGATATAAGTTTATTACTAGATATTAACTCCGAGATAAAGTTTAAGTAAAACTTTCTTAAGCTTCCTAAAGAGTCGGCGCTTAAGAAGGCGGCTAGGTTATTTTAATAATAGTAATATAAAAGGCGGGCTTTAGGATATCTTTACCTTTAACAAGGAATCCTTAGTATATATAAGGTATTATATATATAGGAGATAGTTATAAGGTAAGGGGATAACGAAGGAGATAAAAGGTTACCGGGAGAGGAGAGGAGTCGAGGAGGAGGGGATAGTATCGGAGGAGGAGGTAATAGGATCCGACAAGAAGATAATAGGATCCGATAAGGATAAGGTAATAGGATCCGAGGTAAAGGTAATAGGATCTAATAAGGAGGAGTTAATAGGATCCGATAAGGAGATAATTAAAGTCGAGGAGGGGGGGATAGAATCCGATAAGGAGGAGGTAATAGGATACGACGAGGAGATAATAAGATCCGATAAGGAGGAGGTAATAGGATCCGAGGAGGAGGTAATAGGATTTAATAAGGAGAAGTTAATAGGATCCGATAAGGAGATAATTAAAGTCGAGGAGGAGGTAATAGGATCCGATAAGGAATCCTTAGTAGGTAAGTTATTAAGGGCGTAAGGCTTAGCTTTAACTATTATTTTACTTTACTATTTATTAGTTACGTAAGTAGACCGGAGGTTTTTATCCGGGAGTATAGAAAAGCGAAGATTTTTTTAGATATAGCCCTTTTCTATATGTAAGCGGTATTTATATAATACGCGTACGGGCGTTATATATATAATTAAAGCTAAGGATATAAAGCCTATATATAATATATAATAGGTAATTTATAGTTTAGGTTATAATACCGGTAATATTTACTAATAGCTTATTACTATATAGGATAATAGGCTAATTATAAGATAATTAATATTTAGTACTATATCTTAAGGTAAAGCCTAAGGATCTTCGTACTATAGGTATATCTTATCTGGAAGGGCTATTTTTATATCTACTACTAAAGCGGTATATTACTAGGGAAGAGGGTATTATAATTACATCTTATAGCAGGACCTATTTTCCTAGACCGGAGAAGACTTTACTATCTCTATATAACTTAGAGATTACCTCCTAATATATAAGTCCGTCCTTAGGATCTACTTCTCGCCGGTAGTTACCTCTTTACCCTCATACTATTAAAATGTATTAGAACTTCCCTTTAAAAGAAGGTAATATAGCTACTTACTAGTATATAATTATCCCCGTACTTATAAAGAAGTAGTATACCCGTCTCGGGGCTTATAGAGATCTCCTCCTTAGCGGAGCGTTTATCGTAGGGGTAAAAGACGGTCTCGTCGTTATTACTAGAGCGTAGTTTATTAGTTAAGCTACGATATAGAAGGCGAGGGAGGGGGGGAGGCTAAGACCCGGTACGGCGTAACGTACTTACTAGCCCTCGCTAGCCGAGGTAAGATATAGTAAAAGCGTTTACGTCGTCCGGGTAGGAATAAACTATCCGAGGGGCTCGATAGTCGACTTTACTATTATATTATTCGAGTTATTATCTAAAGGGGGAGGTTATAAGTAGGATAGTTATAACTCGTAGTAAAGGGGAGTATAAGTATAAGTAACGAGGTAAAGGGGCGGTACTATAGCCTATATAGTATAATATCTACGAATTAAAGTTCTATATAGGGTAATAAGGACGGAGATAAGTCCGTAAAGGATATTATTAGGCGGTTAGGCCGGGAAGGTAGACGGAGATAGGTAGTAGGGGAGTAATAAGCCCTACGTTCCGCCTAACGATAAATTAATAACTTATAATAAGTATTAAAGAACTAGCCCTTAGTATACCGATATACTCGGATATTAGGGTTTAGGCCGACAACCTCCCCGCCCCTATCTAACGTTCGGATTAGTATATCTACGCTTCCGGTTATATAACCCGACGAAAGGGAGCGTAACTTACTAAAGCCTTACTAAAAGTACCTCTCTTAGCTCGTCGGGAGCTACTACCTAGCCTAAGCTTAATAAGAGGGATCTTAACTCGTCGGGACTAATCCCTTAATATAAGCTTTAAAGGGATAATCTAGTCTCGTCGGAAGTAACTACCTAGCTTATACTCGAAAAAGGCGATCGTAACTTATCGGAAGTAATTACTTAGCCTAAACTCTAAAGGGATATTCTAGTCTTATAAGGAGGAAGGATATAGCCCGAGCTTTAAAGGGACGTTCTAGTCTCGTCGGAAGAAGAAATAGCCTTACTAAAAGTACCTCTTTAAACTCGTCGGGAGTAGTTACTTAGCCTAAGCTTAAGAGGAAGCTATCTTAGCTCGTTAGGAATAACTACCTAGCTTAAGCTTAATAAGAGGGATTTTAACTCGTCGGGAGGAAGGATATAGTTTAAGCTTTAAAAGGAAGTTCTAATCTTATCGAGAGGAAGGAGATAGCCTTATAAAAGGTACCTCCTTAACTCGTCGGAAGTACTTACCTAGCCTAAGCTTAATAAAAGGGATTTAAACTCGTTAGGAGTAGTTACTTAGCCTAAGCTCGAGAGGAGGCTATCTTAAATTAACGGGAGTAACTACCTAGCCTAAGCTTAATAAGAGGAATCTTAACTCGTCGGGAGGAAGGATATAGCCTAAGCTTTAAAAGGAGGTTTTAGTCTCGTCGAAAGGAAGGAGATAGCCCTATAAAAGGTACCTTCTTAACTCGTCGGGAGTACTTACCTAGCCTTACTAAAGGTACCTCCCCTAGTTTGTCGGGAGTAACTACTTAGCCTAAGCTTAATAAAAGGGATCTTAACTCGTCGGAAGGAAGGATATAGCTTAAGCTTTAAAAGGAGGTTCTAGTCTCGTCGAGAGGAAGGAGATAGCCTTATAAAAGGTACCTTCTTAACTCGTTAGGAGTACTTACCTAGCCTTACTAAAGGTACCTTCCTTAGCTCGTCGGAAGTAACTACCTAGCCTAAGCTTAATAGGAGGGATTTTAACTCGTTAAAAGTAGTTACTTAGCCCGAACTCGAAAAGTAAGATTATAGTACATCGGTAGGAATAAATAACCTAATAAAAGCTACCTCCTTAACTCGTTAAAAGCTATAAGCTATAAAATTACGCCTTAAGTACTAAACTATTATTAAGGTAGAACTTACTATACCCCTTACGGGGTAAAACTTCCTAGACCCCTTACGGAGTAGAACTTCCCGTATACCCTAAGGGATAGAGTTACCTAGACCTACCTAGGGATAAATATCTTATACTAGTCTATAATAAAAGGAAAATAGCTATAAAAATAGGCGATCTTAACTCGTCGGGAGTAACTACCTAGCCTAAGCTCGAGAGAAGCGATTTTAACTCGTCGAGAGTATATTACTACCTAGGATAAGCTTAAGAGGGGAGATAATAGCTTATCGGGAATATAACTAACCTAAGTATAGAAGATAATATCTCGGCTTATCGGGAGTAACTACTTATACTAAGCTCGTAAGAGGTAGTCTTAACTCGTCGGGAGTAATAACCTATTATAAGCTTAATAAAAGGTATATCCTTAACTCGTCGGGACTAACCCCTTAGTATAAGCTTTAAAGGGATATTCTAATCTCGTCGGGAGTAATTACTTAACCTAAGCTTTAGAAGAGGCTATCTTAGCTCGTCGGGAGTACTTAACTAGCCCTACTAAAGGTACCTCTCTTAGCTTATTAGGAGGAAGGATATAACCCGAGTTTTAAAGGGACGTTCTAATCTCGTCGGAAGGAAAGAGATAGCCTTATAAGGGGTACTATATAAGCTTATCGGGAGTAACTACCTAGCCTAAACTCTAAAGGAGGCGACCTTAGCTTATCGGGAGTAACTACCTAGACCGAGCTTGTAAGAAGCGATATAAACTCGTCGGAAGTAATTACTTAACCTAAGCTTAAGAGGAGGTTATCTTAGCCCGTTAGGAGGAATTACGCGGCTTAAGCTTTAAAGGAAGGTATCTTAGCTTGTAGGGAGGAACTACCTAACTTAAGCTTTAAAGGGATATATAGATATTATCGGGAGTAAAGTATAGCCTTATAAAGGGTACCTCCTTAACTCGTCGGGAGTAAGAAGCTAGTATATACTTAGGAGGAGGCCTTCGTAAACCGTCGAGAGGAATTATAGTAGAACGAATAATATAAGATAAAAGGAATATTTATTAAAGGGTATAAGAGAGATTTAAGTAAGTAAATTACTTCTTTTTTACTTAGAAAATTATAGACTTTCCCTTACCGTAGATTACTCCTCTCCCGGACTAATATTAATAGAAATAATATACCCTGAAAACCCCCGAGATACGACTTAAAGGCTATAAATACCCATTATATAGTAAATACCCTTATCTATTTCGCTAACGCCGAGAGAAGCCGTAAAAATAGTAAGGGCTATAGCGACGATAGCGCCGAGGATAAATAAAAGAACGGCTAGGGTAATATAGAGGAAGCTTTTATACCTGTTAGTATATCTAAGGTCGTTATCGTCTTAGGTTTCGCTATTACCTTAGGACTCTTTATTATCTTTAACCTCCTCGTTATCCTAACTTATAGTATCTTCTTAACCCTCGTTATTAGCTTAGTCCTCGTTATAGGGTTAACCCTCGCTATCGTCTCGGGCCTCGTTATTACCCTAGCCTATAAAAGCGCCTTAGTCCTTATTACTATTATTATACTTAATACGGCCTTACTCCCCGTTATTATCTTAACTTAGGCCGCCGGCCTCGACGACGCCGTTAAAGGTACTTAAACTATACTACTAACGCTACTTAAGAATATTTATAAGTTCTTATTTTATAATACCAACCTCCGCTAAATATTATATTCTCTAGTTAGATAATTAAGATAAGTATCTTAACTACGAAGTAGCTAAAATACTATTATATTACTATAAGAAAGGGACTTATAGCTAATACGTCGTAATATTCCTATTCTTTTTACTATCTTTAAAGATTACGGTTTCGCGGAGAGAATCCGGGGGGAGTAAGGGAGGGGTACGTTAGTAACGTTCCGGGAAGTTTAAGGTTATCCCCGGTATAAGTATATTAGAGATAACCTAAAGCTATTATTTACTTAAGAGCTTAGTAAAGGGTTAAGAGTAAAGGTTAGGGACCGAGGGGCGAGGGATTTACGAAAGTATATATAGTCGAGATAGTTATAGAAAAGGGTTTATAAGGAATATACCTACTCTTAGTAACTAAATATAAAAATAAGATATATAAATAGTTAGACTTCGTTAACTTAAAGATAGTAAAGCGAGAGGTTATTAAGCGTTTATAGATTTTTAAATTATAAATTTCTCGCCGGGTTTAAGTTTCTGTATAAAGTATATAGCGAATACTATATACTCCGCGTAAAGAGTTATAAACGTTACCGGCGTAAACCGTACGCTCTCTAACGAAGGCTATGTAATCTTATCGAAGAGAACGACGAAGGCTATATACTCCTCGGGGAAGCCTATAAATACTACCGGCGAATACCGCGTACTACTAGCGAAGGTTACGTACTCCTTAGAGAAGGCTATATAATCCCTAGTAAAGGCTATACTAGCCTATAACTACGGAGGAGGTTAGAAATAGGGGAGTCGAAAAAGAGGAATCTCTTTTTAAGGTTAACTTAACGTACTCCGCGTAGAAGGCTATAAAGGTAGGCGTAAACCGTACGCTCCCCGTCGAAGGCTATATATTAATAAAGTAGTAGGAGGTATACCGGGGTTAAGAAGTATACGACCGACGTACTTTACGTATAAGAACCTTAACGCGGCTAAGTAATATAGGCGCTAGATAGAAATGTCGACGGGTATTATCCGGAGCCGTAAACTAGCTTAGGGAACCGGGATACGTTTATTTATATAGTAAGTTAATATTATAAATACGGTATTACGGTTTAATATATCTCTAAGTTAAATATATATAAGTAACTAGACCGTATAGATAATAGTATCGCTCTTTATTTAATATATTCGGTTTACGACTACGTTTAACGGCCTCGTCCGGCTATAATTCGAGATATTTCTAAATATTAAAGTTTATTTAATATAAATATTAAAGTTCTTACTATTATACTTATAACGAATAGTTAACTATAGCTATTATATACTAGAATAACGGGAACTTAATAATATTAACGAAAGGCTTATAGGTAATATTAAAGTAAGTATAACGGATTATTTATCCGAAACTAGGTACTAAGATAAGGATTTAGCCGGTTCGAGAATCCGAAACGTAAAAAGGATAATAGGAGCGATAATATCGCCTATACTAACCGCCGTACGTAGTACTTATTCGATAACTAACTTTAAGTTTATAAAGCCGATACTATTACGCGGATACTTTCGTCGGGAATCTTTAGGTTAGTATACAAGCGAAAGGCTACCCCTAGTAATCGTAAACCTAGGCATTATATATAAATAAGGAGACTCGGAAACCTAGAGGGCCCTTTATATATACGACTTTAGGAAGACGGCTAGGATAATAGTAAGCTACTACGGTAGCTATCCCGCCGTAATCTTTATTACTACCGTACGTTCTACTTATCGCCGACGAGATTTACTTAAGCGCCGTATTCTTATAACTATATCCCTAGCTACCTACCTATATAGTTTTTATCGTCGTCCTCTGCTTAGTAGGTACGGAGGCGACTGTCCGTATTACGTCTAAGTATAAGGGTTTCTACTATATAGTAGGAGGAGAAGCTAGTGATTAGGGCTGCTCCCTTACCGTACTCTTCTTATAGAACGACGTACCTTTCCTCCTCGTCTTCTTTAACGTATAGTACTAAACTAATACTACGGAGGCGTTAAAGAGATAGTATTACTACTATTAATGTACGGAGAAGCTATAAGTACTACCTTAGGGTATCCGCGTTAGTAGTAGATATACGACTTATAACTAGATCGCCCTAGAGGAATTATACGACGAGGTTTACTTATACTAGGCCGTTAAGGTAGTAGATTTCTCTTTAGGATTAATACTACCGACGATACTATACCCTTAAAATAATAAGTAAGTATAGATTCTAATAAAGGTTGTAATTTTAAATACGTACGTAGCTTTTAACTTTATACTATAGTAGGGGGGAGCGTTATCTCTCTAGGACTAAGTAACTTAGCCTAGGTATAGGAAATATAGGACTTAGCTAGCGTAGTACTACTTAAATTCCTAGAGATATACTATCGCGAGAAACTACCTAGCTTAACCTCGAGACGAGGGACTTAATCTAGTCGCGATAATTAGCCTTACCCTATAAAATATATATTTCCGGAATCTTTAGAAGTATAGCTAGGCTAAGCTCGAGATAAACCCCTTTAACCTTATAGCGATAAATATAAGAAATTAATAAGAGGTACCTTTCTTAGCTCGCCATAACTAACTAAATAGCCGAATCTCGAATAATCTAACCTTAGAGGGAAATAAGGGTTAGCTTTATAAAGGATACCTCCTTAAAATATCGGAAGTAACTACTTAACCGGAGTACTAAAGGGAACTATCTTAACTTATCGGTAAGAAAGAGATAAATAAAGCTCGAGAAAGGTAATTATATCTCGTCGGAAAGAGATAAATAGATATATAAAGGTATTACCTTAATATACCGTAAGTATCTAATAACCTAACTTAAGCTCGAAAGGAGGTTATCTTAGCTCGTCGAAAGGAAGAAATAGCCCTATAAAAAAGGCTATCTTAGCTCGTCGGGAGTAATAGTATAGCTAGGCCTCCTAAGAAGACTATCTCGACTCGTCGGGAGTATTTACTAGGCCCGAGCTCCGAAGGGATATTCTAGTCTCGTCGGGAGGAAGTAAATAGCCCTATAAAAGGTACCTCTCTTAACTTATCGGGAGTAGTTACTTAGCCTAAGCTTTAAAAAAGGCTATCCTAACTCGTCGATAGGAAGGATATAGCCCTACTAAAGGTACTTTTCTTAACTCGTCGGGAGTAGTTACTTAGCCTAAGCTCGAGAGGAGGTTATCTTAGCTCGTCGGGAGGAAGAAATAACCCTATTAAAGGTAATTCTCTTAACTCGTCGGGAGTAGTTACTTAGCTTAAGCTTAAGAGGAGGGATCTTAGCTTATTAAAAGTACTTAATAACTTAGCTTAAACTTAAAAGAAGGTTATCTTAGCTCGTCGGGAGGAAGAAATAGCCTTATAAAAGAGGCTACCTTAGCTCGTCGAGAGGAAGGATATAGCCCGACTACTAGAGAAAGTTATTATAGCTCGTCGGGAGTAACTACTTAACCTAAGCTTAATAGGAGGGATCGTAACTACCTAACCTAAGCTTAATAGGAGGGATCGTAACTTATCGGGAGTATATAACTACCTAGGCCTACTAAAGGTACTTCCCTTAGCTCGTCGGGAGTAACTACCTAGCCTATACCTGAGAGAGGCGATTTTAACTCGTCGGGAGCGGTTACTTAACCTAAGCTCGAGAGGAGGCTATCTTAGCTCGTCGGGAGGAAGAAATAACCCTACTAAAGGTACCTCTCCTAGGTCGTCGGGAGGAAGGATATAGCCTAAGCTTTAAAGGGACGTTCTAGTCTTATCGGGAGGAAGGAGATAGCCTTACTAAAAGTACCTTTCCTAGCTTATCGGGAGTAATTACCTAGCCTATACTCGAGAGAGGCGATCTTAACTTATCGGGAGTAGTTACTTAGCTTAAGCTCGAGAGGAAGCTATCTTAGCTCGTTAGGAGGAAGAAATAACCCTATAAAAGAGGTTATCCTAGCTTATCGGAAGTAATTACCTAGCCTATACTCGAGAGAGGTAATCTTAACTCGTCGGGAGTAGCTACTTAGCCTAAGCTCGAGAGGAGGCTATCTTAGCTTATCGGGAGGAAGAAATAGCCCTATAAAAAAGGTTATCCTAGCTCGTCGGGAGGAAGGATATAGCCTAAGCTTTAAAGGGACGTTCTAATCTCGTCGGGAGGAAGGAAATAACCTTATAAAAGGTACCTCCTAAGCTTATCGGAAGTAATTACTTAGCCTATACTCGAGAGAGGCGATCTTAACTCGTCGGGAGTAGCTACTTAGCCTAAGCTCGAGAGGAGGCTATCTTAGATCGTCGGGAGGAAGAAATAACCCTACTAAAGGTACCTTCTTAACTCGTCGGAAGTACTTAACTAGCCTTACTAAAGGTAGCTCTCTTAGCTCGTCGGGAGCTACTACCTAGCCTAAGCTTAATAAGAAGGATCTTAACTCGTCGGGAGTACTTAATAACCTAACCTAAGCTTAAGAGGAGGTTATCTTAGCTCGTCGGAAGGAAGAAATAGCCTTACTAAAGGTAGCTCTTTTAACTCGTCGGGAGTAGTTATTTAGCCTAAGCTTAAGAGGAGGGATCTTAACTCGTCGGGAGTACTTAATAACCTAGCCTAAACTCGAGAAAAGATTATCTTAAGTCGTCGGAAGGAAGGATATAACTTAAGCTTTAAAGGGACGTTTTAGTCTTATCGGGAGGAAGGAGATAGCCCTATAAAAGGTACCTCCTAGGCTCGTCGGGAGTAGTTACTAGGCCTAAGCTTTAGAAAAGGCTATCCTAACTTATCGATAGGAAGGATATAGCTCTACTAAAGGTACCTCCCCTAGCTTATCGGGAGTAACTACTTAGTCTAAGCTCGAGAGGAGGCTATCTTAGCTCGTCGGGAGGAAGAAATAACCTTATAAAAAAAGCTATCCTAGCTTATCGGGAGTAACTACCTAGCTTAAAATTAATAAGAGGGATCTTAACTCGTCGGGAGGAAGGATATAACCCGAACTTTAAAGGTACGTTCTAATCTTATCGGAAGGAAGGATATAACCCTACTAAAAGTACCTCCTTAACTCGTCCGGAGGAAGGATATAGCCTAAGCTTAATAGGAGGGATCTTAACTCGTCGGGAGGAAGGGTATAGCCTAAGTTCGAGAAGAGGCTATCTTAACTCGTCGGGAGGAAGAAATAACCCTATAAAAAAGGCTATCCTAGCTCGTCGGGAGTACTTACCTAGCCTTACTAAAGGTACCTCCTTAACTTATCGGGAGGAAGAATATAGCCTAAGCTTAATAGAAGGGATCTTAATTCGTCGGAAGGAAGGGTATAGCCTAAGCTCGAGAAAAAGTTATCTTAGCTTATCGGGAGGAAGAAATAACTTTATAAAAGAGGCTATCCTAGCTCGTCGGGAGTACTTACCTAGCCCTACTAAAGGTACCTTTTTAACTCGTTAGGAGGAAGAATATAGCCTAAGCTTAATAGGAGGGATCTTAACTCGTTAGGAGTAGTTACTTAGCTTAAGCTTTATAAAAGGCTATCTAAGCTTATCGGGAGGAAGAAATAGCCTATACTTAAAAGAGGTAATATTAACTCGTTAGAAGCGGCTACTTAGCCTAAGCTCGAGAGGAGGCTATCTTAGCTCGTCGGGAGGAAGAAATAACCCTACTAAAGGTACCTCTCCTAGGTTATCGGAAGGAAGGATATAGCCTAAGCTTTAAAAGGATATTCTAGTCTCGTCGGGAGGAAGGAGATAGCCCTATAAAAGGTACCTCTTAGGCTTATCGGGAGTAACTACTTAACTTATACTCGAGAAAGGCGATCTTAACTTATCGGGAGTAATAAGCTACGAAATTACGCCCTAAGCTTTAAACTACTATTAGGGTAGAACTTACTAAACCCCTTATAGGTAAAACTTCCTAAACTTCCTACGGGTAGATTTCCTAGACCCCCTACAGGGTAAATTTCCTAGACCCCTTACGGGTAAAACTTCCTAAACCCCTTTACGGGTAGATTTCCTAAACCCCTTACGGGGTAGAGTTTCCTGGACTCCCTACGGTATAGAATTTCCCGTATACCCTAACGGATAAAGTTAGCTAAACCTACCTAAGGATAAATATCCTATACTACTCTATAATAAAGGGAAAATAGCTATAAAAATAGGCGATCTTAACTTATCGGGAGCGGCTACTTAGCCTAAGCTTAAAAGGAGGTTATCTTAGCTCGTCGGGAGGAAGAAATAACCCTATTAAAAGTACCTTTTTTAAGTTATCGGGAGGAAGGATATAACCCGAGGTTTAAAAGGACGTTCTAGTCTCGTTAGGAGGAAGAAATAACCCTACTAAAGGTACCTTTCTTAACTCGTCGGGAGTAGTTATTTAGCTTAAGCTTTAAAGAAGGTTATCCTAACTCGTCGATAGGAAGGATATAACCCTACTAAAGGTACTTCTTTTAACTCGTCGGGAGGAAGGATATAGCCTAAGCTTAATAGGAGGGATCTTAACTCGTTAGGAGAAAGGGTATAGCCTAAGCTCGAGAGGAGGCTATTTTAACTCGTCGGGAGGAAGAAATAGCCTTATAAAAAAAGCTATCCTAGCTCGTCGGGAGGAAGGATATAACCCAATCTTTAAAGAAGGTTATTATAGTTCGTCGGGAGTAACTACTTAGCCTATACTTAATAAAAGGGATTATAACTCGTTAAAAGTATATAACTACCTAGCCTTACTAAAAGTACCTTTTCTAGTTCGTCGGGAGTAACTACCTAGCCTAAGCTTAATAGGAGGGATCTTAACTCGTCGGGAGGAAAGGTATAGCTTAAGCTCGAGAGGAGGTTATCTTAGCTTATCGGGAGGAAGAAATAGCTTCGTAAAAAAGGCTATCTCGACTTATCGGGACTTACCTACCTAATCTAAGCTTTAAAATACCTTCGTCGACTCGTCGGGAGTAATAACGTAACTTAAGCTTAAGAAGGTTATCTCGGCTTATTAGGAGTAGCTACTTAGTCCTAACGCTAAAGGCCGATCTTAACTTATCGGGGGGCTTAGTTATCTAACGGATTTAAGCTTTATAGTAGAAGCTTTAGTAACTCCTTTAACGTAGGCTTTAGTAGTATAGTAATAAACCTTTAACGTTCTTCGAACCTAATAATAAGGTAAAAGGTACCGAATAATACTTAAACGGGTACTAAACTAAAGTAACTACCTTACCTAATATAGCTATACCTTATTTAACTTACTACTATAAATAGCGATTTTACATATAGTATTAGTATTCGGTACTTATACTCGAAAAATAATTAAGCGAATACCTTTAAATAAGTTAAAATAATATATATATAATATAGTAAGACCTATATAATAAGGTAGACGTAATATATATAAAAAATATACTAAGGTTACGATAAGGAATAAGTATACGAAGCCCTATCGCCCTTAAAATTTAGGGAACTTAGGGCCTAAGATATTAGTCGTTAGTTAAACGTAACGATTTAGCGTATATCGATTATTTTTCTTAGCGTTAACGTTCCTATAGCGGGAATCTTAAAAAGGGGTGCGGGATACTATCCCGGAGGGGTCGGGGGAAGGAGATAACCTATTTTAGCGTACTTGGCGTGCTTGGGACTCTACTTTTAGCCTACTTTTAGGTAGGGCGGGTTTCCCGGACCCCGACTAGACGTAAACTTCGAAAATCTATAATAACCCTATACCCTAGTACGGGTTAAAGTATAGGGGTAGTAGTTCTTAAATACTTACTTTATTAAAGTCCTTTTTATTATTTTTAATAAGGAAGCTAAGGCCTATAGTTAAAGGGAGGGGCTTAGTAGTAAGAATAAGTTAAAAAATACTTAACTAAACCGAGTTATATAAGTAGGGGAGATTAGGTAAAAAGGACTTAACGATATTAATTATTATAATAAGGATCGCCTTTCCTTAGTTATAAGTTATAAAGCCTTAAAGGTTAGTAAGGAGGAAAAGGAGGCTTAATAAGGGGAGAAAGCCGAGAATCCCGTTCCTAAGGAGCTTAGTTAAAATCGTAAAAGGCCGGTAGCGGGATATAGTTAATATAAATTACTTATTCGTTATCTATAGCTATTAGGTAATAAAAGAGGTTAATTAGTCCTATTATTTAATACCCTTACCGCGGAACTTATTAACGTTAAGGAAGGCTTAAAACTTAAGGGACTTTTAAAGACGGGAGAGCTTATTAGCTTAAGTTATCTTAATATTAAAGTTTTCCTAAACCTAGATAAGCTCGATATAGGCGATAAGACGTTATAAGTCTTTATATTTAAGGGGGAGTCTTTTACTTTACTTAAGACTAGCCTAGATCGAAAAAAGCTTAAATAACTTTATATACCTTAAAGTCTTTAGTTCCGTTACGAAACTCCTAAAGGTTTAAGTTACTAATAAGTTTCCCTTCTTTATTTATAATTAATAGTACTCCCGATAAAGAGAGCGAAGGTATATAGTACCTTTTTTCCTAAGAAAAGCGTTTCCGAGAAGTAATATATATATAGTAGCCTTTAACTTTAAGGTAATAGATTTAGGATCGCGAGTTAACTAGTCCTATAACTCTTTAATTATATTAGTAAGGTTATAAAATATTAATTAAAGGCGGAACGGTAAGGTTATATTAAGGGGCGTAGGTAAATTAACTTAATAAGCTTTATTAAAAGGGGTAGCGGAGGTCTTTTTCGTAAGCTTATTTTTAAGGCTTAGTACTTAGGTAAAAGGGGTTACCGGAACTCCGAAGGTATATAGGTATTATCAACCTTAGTTAGTTATAGTTATTAAGAATTAGGAACTAGATATACGGATTAAGGTAAGAAGAGATTTCGGTATAACGCTTTAGGATAACCCTAGTCTTAAAGGGCTTATACGCGGACGTTTTTCTAGGGACGGTTAGGGAAGGGTAAGTAATAATCGGGTAAAGGAGTTATTTATCTCGCTTTAGGTAAAGCGGGGAGGTAATAGGGACTATCAGCGTTTATTATTAATTAACTTATCCGGATTATAGTTACCTTATTAAGGTTAAATATTTTAACGGGGTAATATAAAGGAGAAGGGGTAAGATATTAATATTTCTTTTTTATTATAGTTAGATAATCTTCGATAAACTTAATAATTTAAGGGAAATATTTATCCGGAATATTATTTTCGTATACCTTCCGGAAAACCGTTTTAATATTAGCTTTTATATTAGTAGCGGTATAAACCTTTTTTTCGTCCGAGGATAAAAGGGTAGAAATTATAATAAGGAATAATAAAAGGCGTTAATTACCTAGGTTATATATAAATTAAGTATTTAGTTTAGCTAAGTAAGAATAAAGTTTAATAACGTTTTATATTAGAGAATAGGCGGTCGGGCTTAACTTTAGATTTCGTTTCCGTTACTTAATAAGTAGGGGAGGTATATAGTCGTCGTTAGAAAAAGTAATAAACTAGTTATAATAACGTTTACCTTTTAACCGATAAGGGATATATTAATCTCTATAGGGGTAGATTTAGTTAGATAAGGTAGTAGGGTTATTTATTTAATAAAAAGGGTATTTAAGCCCCCCTTTATCTTATTAGTTTTAATCTTCTCCCTCTTTCTTAAACGTTACTTTAATAGGATATTACTCTCTCGGTCTCCCTCGCCTAGGAGCTCTTATTTTATAAGATTAATAATTCTTTTTATCTTACCTTAGAAACCGGAGTAGTAATAGTAAAGTCCTAGTAGTATTAGTAGCTTAAAATAATTAAATTAGCCGTTAAGTAGTTATATAAAGAAACTAGATCTTAATATCTCGTAATACTAAGATACCTACCTACCTAGGAGGGGGGGGACTAGATCTAAGTATCTCGTAATACTAAGATACCTACCTACCCGGGAAGGGGGGGACCGGATCTAAGTATCTCGTAATATTAAGATACCTTCCTACCCGGGAGGAGGGAGCCGGATTTAAGTATCTCGTAATACTAAGATACCTACCTAGCTACCTACCTTTATCTCGCTACTAACCTTTACTTAGCTATTTACCTTTACTTTACTACTTACCTTTACCTAGCTATATACTTTTACCTAGCTACTTACCTTTACCTAGCTAATTACCTTTACCTAGCTACCTACTTTTATATAGCTACCTATATTTACTTAGCTAATTACCTTTACTTAGCTATTTACCTTTACTTTACTACTTACCTTTACCTAGCTATATACTTTTACCTAGCTACTTACCTTTACCTAGCTAATTACCTTTACCTAGCTACCTACTTTTATATAGCTACCTATATTTACTTAGCTAATTACCTTTACCTAACTACCTACTTTTATATAGCTACCTACGTTTACTTAGCTAATTACCTTTATCTAACTACTTATATTTACCTAGCTACTTACCTTTATTTTACTAGTTACCTTTACTTAACTACCTACCTTTACTTAGCTACTTACCTTTACCTAACTACTTACCTTTACTTTACTAGCTACCTTTACCTAATTACCTACTTTTACCTAGCTATTTACCTTTACTTTACTACTTACTTTTACCTAGCTACTTACCTTTACTTAGCTACTTACCTTTATAGCTATAAGGCTAAGGCTTAAAGCTTTAAACCTTATACTCGTAGGGTAAGGCTTTTAAGGAGAAAGGTTAGACGCTTTAAGCCTAATACTTAAAGCTAAAGGCTTTTTAGCTCGAAGCTAATCTTACTTTAAACTCTATAGGTATAGCTAACTTTATAAGTACGCCTTACTAAAGGGCTTATAACTAGCTTTATAAATATAGTAAAGTATTTATTTATTAAAAAGCTTTAGCTCTAGCCCGGCCGTACTTTATAAGCCTTTTATCTTATAACTTATAAGTTATTAAGCCTACCTTTAAGGCTTACGGTTTATAATTATTTTTTTATCTATATATTACTACTTATAGTAATGTAACTACCTCTTAAATAAACTATCTTTTAATTAACTTCTTACCTATATACTACTTATAGCGATTCGATTATCTTTATAGTAATTACTTTTAAGGAGACTACCTTTAAAAGGGACGTTTACTTACTATATATTTCTTTTTATAAAGAAGACTACCTTTGGAAGGGATATTTACTTACTATATGTTTTTTTTTATAAGGAAGACTGCCTTTGGAAGGGACGTTTACTTGCTAGACGTGTTTTTTTTTTAAGAAAACTTCCTAAGTCTAACCCAATTGTTACTATATAATAGATTAGCGTACTCGTTATTATTAGTACCGACTACTAACGTTTTACTAAAAAATACCGTTCTAGAAGCCGGCCTCGTCGGCGATCTTATGTAAGCGGGTTAGTCCTCGGCGGTAGCTAAAAGTATTATTATTTATAGGTAGCTGCCGGGTTCGAGGTCCTTAATACTAACTTTTATACTAAATAACGTGTAGCCGGTACCCTCGGAGGAGGCTATTATACGAAGGAAGGTAAGTAGTAGTAGTAGCTACTAATAGAGGAAGGCTATCTAGATAAGAAAGACTTTACTTTAAATTATATATATCTAGTAGGAGGGAGAGCCCTTATTTACAAGGATATTCTTAGCCCAGAGTAATAATCGATAGAGTATCTATTGTAACAAACTCCCGTAGTAAAGCGCTTGTAAGCCTAGAAGGATAAGACCTTCTGTTCTTATAGTTAATAGAGATGGCTATCGCGACGTTATAGATCGTACGCCTATCGACGCCCCGGTCGATAAGGTTGTCGACGGCGGTAACCCCGATATAACGACACGTTCCTCGGAAATTACTTCCGCCTTCGGCCTACTAAAGGGTTTTATCGCCTTGTCGCCCGCCTATATTAGGTAACACGCGTCTCGGGCCCAGGCGATGTAGGAGAGGGCTACCGGGCGGCAGATCGCACTAGGGACTTATCTAAGGGCTTCGTCTACCCGATGTAGTCGAAGAGGCGTACGATGATGCCGGCGGTAAAGCCCCTTAGGATGACGTCCTCTGCGCCCCTACGGAGAACGAGCCCGCGGTCGCGCTAATAGCCTAACACGGGGGTTACTATATAGTTGACAGGCGGCAGCTAGAGGTTAAGCAGCTAGTTAAAGACGTCGATCTCGCCGGAGACTAGCCCGATCTCCTCGTCCGCCTGGCGTAGCGCCGCCTCGACGACCGACTTACCCTCGTAGATGCCGCCGCCGGGGAAGGAGACCTGTCCCGGTTAGTTACGTATGCGGTAGGCGCGCTCGGTGACTAGTACCTCGGGCTCGCCGGTCTCCGACTCCGCGAAGAGCATCAGCACCGCGTTATGCCGTGCGTCGACGTGCGGGGGGGGGCGTGAAGCGGGTAAGGTGGTTAACGTGGATCGCCCCCGTGGCCTCTACCATCGGCCGCTGCTACTCGGGGAAGTAGTCCTGGTCCTGCTGTACGACGTCGTTTACAAGTGGATCTCCAGGTCAAGGTGATTCTCGACGATCTCCTCGAGCTCGGCGAGGTCGTCGGCGTCGACGAAGGCGAGGAATGGTAACCCAGATACGCGTAGTATCGGGTCGCGCTCGTCCAGCTCGCTGTCGAGGTCGAACTCTCGGCCTTCCTGCTCTGCGCGTTCTGGTAGTCGACGCCGAGCACGTCTATACATCCCTCGTACTTCTTCGAGAACTCCTCGGGGATCGGCATCTCCTAGCGGCACGGGGTACACTACGACGCCCAGCCGCTGGTACGCTTTAGGGCCGTGACGCTGGAGATCGAGTTCGCGCCGGCCGACGTGCCCGAGATCGCTATGCCGGGCTGTTCCACCGTAAGCGTCGACCTTGGTGCCTTCCTCCTGCCTTCGCGGGCCGCCGGTGGGCCTGGTAGCGCTGCGCCTGCATGACAATGCCCCTGTCGTCGGCCTCCTGCTGACGACGGACGGCAACACACTGCCTGAGCTACTATGCTGTAGCCATGGCGCCCCTGACCGGGTCGGGCGCGACCCTCGCCGGAGGGGACTACCGGCTGGTGGTAGCCGGCACCTAGAAGCCGTCGGATGTCCGGGTCTGGCAGCGCGATGCCGACAGCAGCGACCGCTATAAGTTGCGCGGGTCGACGTCCTCGGGGTCTATGCCGAGCAGCTCGGCGACCCGCTTAACGACTACGGTAAGGACTAGCCGACTCGGCGTAGCTCCCTGGCTACGCACTACCGACGCGAGTAGTACCCCGTCGTCGTCCCAGTCGTTAGGTACCAACGGCGGGTCGACGACCTTTACTACGCTCCCGTTCCCGTTCCGCGCCGGCGTCCTATATACATACATGCTGTAAGCCTTCCCAACCCGAAATACAACTACCTCCTCCTGCGGTAGTTGGTGGCGGCGGTGCCGGCCGAGGAGAGGGCTTAGCGGCCAAGTCCAAGCCTGCGAGGGTCGAGCACGAGCTGGACAAAGTCGGATACGAGGGAGGTGATGGATGTGCTGGGTTCATGGGCATGGACGAGTAGCTGATGTATGTAGGGCGTCGCCCAGCTAGCGCCGCTTCGTTGTCTCGGTGGGGAAGAGGCCGGTAGCTTGGGGGGTCCTCGTCGCACGGCAGGATGCCGGGGGGTTAGTGGCGGGCTTGTCGATGTCGTCAAAGAGGACGCAGTACAGAGTGATTTCGAGCCCAAGCATATACGAGGGAGGGAGAGGGCCAGTACTTGCATCATCGCCCATCTTGACCAGCCTGGAAGAACACTTGGATCCGGCGAAAAGATAAGTAACAGTGCCGTTATCACCCCCGAGATAACGGCCCAGTGGTCCATGGAAAAGGTCATCTTGCAGTTGCAAGCAAAAGCGCTTCCCCCTTAACAACCTTATGTGACGTTCAACAAGTGTCCAGATTCTAAGGGGCTGAGCGAGAGGGTTTGGCGGGAGGTGGCTCTGTTGAGACCGCTTGGTAAGCCTTGGAGACGGGAATTTGATGGAGTCATGGGGATTTGATGGGGTAATGGGGGTTTGATGGGGTGATGAGGATCTGATGGCGTGCAAGACCTTAAGCAATTGAAGACTTAGTATCAACATAGCCCGCGGGGCGTTACGGGATCAACCAACCCAACAACGGATTTCACGGACAGGCGCAGGGTCGTTGGTCAGTTCACGTTCCCTCGTACTACGCCGTCGACCCTCCGCCCTCGGCTGGGGCGTGCTAACAGGGCTGGCCGTGCGCCGGAACCGCTGCTGTCGGGCGTGTTCTTGGACAGGACGAGAGCAGCAACTGCGACGACGCTTGCAAGTGGGACGTGAAAATGCCGCTCTCCCCTCGCGGGGGGGGACGCGAGCTATGGCATCGACAACGGGGCGGGGACATCTCGACATATGTTGTACAGCCAGGGACCGTCGGCGGGTGCTCGTGAGTGTTCCTGGCCCCCGGGGACGGCGACGGCATACAAGGACGTCGTTGGCGGGGGTAGGCGTGGTGGACGACGACACATCCTCGAAGACGGCGTGGTATGTAGGGGATGTCGTTAAGGCTGAGAGGAGCGATGGGGTGTCGGAGGTGAACAGTGAATCGGTCCGTTTGATCAAGGCCGTCCGCGAACTCCAGGAGTGCTGAGCTCGTACGTCCGTGAGCGGTGACAGCCCCGGGCGGCCTTTCACCTCCGAGATGCGGTGGTAAAGCTTGGAGAGACTTTCGGCCCGAGGTTGAACGAGAGGGTCGCCGTCTTCGCTCCGACCGGGTCGGGTGGCCTTGCGTGCTGCCATCTTCTCGTGTCCGTCAAATCTTTGGACGCCCCGCACCGTGGCGGATCGACTCGTCGAGTGAGCCTCTCTTGACGATGACGGCGAGACCAACAACCTCGGCATATTCCCCAGCGTGCGGCTCGCCGCCCTCGGTCCGTAGCCTGGATGCTCTCCCGCGGACTCGCGTCTGCCCCGGATGTGACTGTGGGTCTTGGCAAAGCAACGGGGCCGCTGTCGGGTGGGAGACGAGCCCCGTGGGGACTATGCCGGTGATGTAGGGGTACCGGTCTTGACGTGGGTGCATGCATCGGCGAGGACGGTGCGGTGGACGCGAGGTTGCGGCAGCAGACGCGCGGGTATGCCGCTTCTCAAACGGGGGACGGCTGAGGATGGAGTCGATGGTCGAGCTTGTTCCCGTCTACTCTCCGAAGGTGTGAATCCAAGTGATGGCCTGGTCCTCCCCTGCTCTCTCTACACCGTCGCCCCTCGTCTTGTTGCGATGCGCCGCCCATGACCGCATGGCTCGGTTTCTCCAGGGTGCGTCGTGGCTCTGCTGGCGACCTGACTTCTCTGGCTACCTGACTTCTCTGGCGACCTCACTTCTCTGGCGGCCTCTGCCCTCGTTAACGGCGAACCGACCGTTGACGGCGAACCGACCGTTGACGGCGAACCGACCGTTGACGGCGAACCGACCGTTGACGGCGAACCGACCGTTGACGGCGAACCGACCGTTGACGGCGAACTGACCGGGTGTGGTCCGGGCGCCGTCGCGTCCAGAGCTCTCTGCGCTGATGAGCGGCGGGTTATCTGCGGTGGAGTCCGTCTACGGCGGAGTCCGTCAGTGTAGTGGCATGGTGGGTTGGTGCTGGCCGAGGGGCTTGGTGGTGGCAGAGGGATTATGGATAGTAGTTGGTGGTTGGTAGTCGCGACGCTGATAAGCGATTATAAAGACGAAAGGCCGCGAGTAGGTAGAAATCTCTGTACTAAACTAATGCTACGGAAGAGGGGAAGAAAGAGAGGTCTGGCTCTAGCAAAGGCCTGGATATCTATAGGCGCGGGGCAGGTGTAGGCCTACCTCTGAATAGGTAGGCTAAGCGCTGATACCGCCCAACATAACCCCTTAGGCCTTGGCTATACTAAGCTAGTTATCTAATACTATCTTTATCTCTATACTACTATTTAATCCGTTTTTCCTTAGTATTTTCCTCCGCTACCGTACTCCTCGAACCTTTTCCAGGGGATTAACTTACTTACGAGACCTAGCGCCTTTACGAATTTAGCGTATTTATCCGCTAGAAGGGGCTTGGTTAGTCCGTCTACGATTATATCCTCTCTAGGGATCTGGACTACCTTAAACTCGCCCTTCTTAACCCTATTAATAATCTACTTATATCGAATATCGATCGTACGAGTCCTTACCGTATTACTAGGATTAAGTACTATAGTCTTCGTATTTACCGAGTCGGTAAAGAGGATAACGGGCCTTAGCTAGTTATTATACTCGTTAAGAAGGTTCCGGATCTAGACTATTCCTTAGCCGGCTAGCGTAAGGTTAGCGAACTTTACCTTTGTTATTAACGTTATAATAAAGGTTTACTTCTTTAACTTCTATAGTACTAGTCCTCTAACTATAAAGATAACGTAGCCGGTAGTATTAAATCTCGTATATAGATCGTCTACGAAACTAGTATCTGTAAAGGCTAATAGTTTAAGGTCTTCCTTAAAGAGGCGGCCGCCGAGAAGGATCCCTATAAATACTATAGTAATAAGATACCGGAAGAGGTACTTTTTAAGGTTAAGATAGGACTTTAATAGCCTAAAGTTAGCTTCGTAGAGCCTTAATACCGTATATGTAATATCTAAGCGAGTACCGGTCGAGAGCTAATTAAGGGAGCTTATTTCCTTAATATAGCCTTTATCTATAATAGGTTCCTATTCCTTAAAGAGTACGAGCTTCGGAGTCTATAACGTAATAGCGGGCTTTAGCTCCTCGTAGCTATACTTCTTAATAATAGCCCTAGTAAATGATTCTTAGGAGAGGAAGAAGGTTTAATTCTCCCTCTCGCGGACTAGGTTAAAGCCGAGGAAGTACTTTAGCTCGCCGAGGTACTTTAAGTTATACGTCTTCTCTATCTCCGTAGCGAGGGCTTTTAGGCCTGGCTTCGAAGGGCCGGCTATAAGTATATCGTCGATATATAGGAGAAGGAGGGCGCTTATAGCCTTATTATAGAAAAGGTAAGTATCTACGCCGAAGGGGGTAAAGCTAAAGGATTTAATAAGGGGTAAGATAGTCTAGTACTAGTAGATAGGGGTATAACGTAAGCCGTATAAGGCTCTCTTAAGTCGCTAGACTTAGCCTTCTTTACGAAGGATACCTAAAGGGGGCTTAACGTAATAAACGTAACTATCTAGGATCTCGGCGTTAAGGAAGGCGAGCTTAAAGTCGACTTAAATATACTTTAGGGATTAAGTAGCGACGATAGCGAGGAATACTCTTAACGAGATACCGTTAGCGATAACGGCGTAAACCTTTTAAGCGCTTTAACTAATCGTCTTAAAGTTACCGTAAATTATATATCTCGCCTTAGCTTCGAATTAACTACCTATCTTCTTATCGAGGTTTTACTTCTCGTTAAAGACCTATTTACTAAATAGGATCTCTAGACTAGGCTTACGCTTAACTTATATATAGACTTCCTTCTCTTATAAACCTTAACCTTACTTAACTATAACGGGGTACTAGTATTACTTATAGTTAAGTAGCTTCTTAGCCTCCTTATAGTTCTTAGGTATAGTATGGTTCGTAAATATTATCGAGAGTATATAATCGACTTTAAGGTTACTAAGATAGTACTCCGTAAGAGCCTAGAACCTCTTTTTAACGAGGTAGAGATTCGTATATCCTTTCCCCGTATAAAGCTTCTTATAGTATCCCTCCTTTTTTTATACCTTATACCGCTTCGGCCTTAAGGTACTTAGCGTAGGGTCCGGCTCGATCGTCGCGGGATTCGGAACGCTCGTCGTAGAGGACTCGTAAGGTACGGGGTTCTAAGAGGACGCTTTAAAGTTAGTTTAATTAGCTAGGGTTAATTAACTATAGTCCCTTGGAATAAGGGCCTTTTTATCTAGCTCTCGATCTACTTCGTTATTAAATTAATCCTCCGCGTTATAGAATTCTTAGTCGCTGTCCGGCTTTAACGTTAGAAGGTACTAGGGCTTGGACTACTTCTACTTCTCTTTAGGCGTAATCTTAGCGGAAGGCGGAGCTAGAACGGTCGCCTTTTACTACTCCGGCTAGGGAATCGTTATCTAGTTTAGAAGGCTTAGCTTAATAACGTCCGGAAGGTCTAACTTAAGGCTAGCCTTAATCTCGGCTACCGTTAGGTTATAAAATATAGCGTCTAGCTTAAGATCCTCCGTATAAGGCTAATCTTTAACCCCTGGAGATAGTTCGTTAAACCTAACTAAGTTAACCCTTACGATCTTATAAAGGGCTTCGTTCTATAATATATAAATACTATTATAAAGGTCCTTGTAGCCGATTAGTTTTACCTTTCTCGCGCGGGGCGTTAGCTTCTCGCTTTAAGTCTTATAAGCCGGTTTAACGTAGTAATACGCGTTGTAGAAGTAGTTCCTTAGGTATTTAATATATAACGTACTAGCCTCCTTCGGTATATTAAGAGACTCGAAGAGAATCTCGTAGGAGCTCTTATTATTACGGGCTAGTAATAGTATTAAGTTCTCGACCTTAACTACGCTATTAACGATAAATGGAAATAGGTAAGGGGGAATATTATACTCGATCCTAATCGCCCTAGCCTTATCGTAGATTATATAACTTACTCGCTTTAGAGCGCCGTTTATCTACGGGGTATAGGAGGTTAACTTATAGATCTTAACCCCTTTAGTATACGCCTAGGTTATAATCTTACCGTTCTGGAAGTCCTTAGTACTTTAGCCGAATTTAAAACCGCCGTTAAATCTAATTACCTTAATCTTAACCTAGGTCTATATATAGATTATCTCCTAGAACTTAATAATCTAAGTATAGGTATTACCTTTTTACTTAACGAATCTAACCTAGTATATACCGGAAATAACGTCGACGAAGTAGACTAAGTACTTATAGCCGAGATAGCTAGGGCTGCCGTAATCTTAAACGTCTACCCTAATAAAGTCGAGGGGGCGTAAGGTAACTCTAGCTACGATTTTAAGGAAGCGATCTATTACCTTAGCTAAAGTATATGGCTCGTAGAAGTACTAGCTAGTATCTATAAGTTAAATACCTACTACTTTACAGGCGTACGTTATAGTATCTTTACTACTATATATAAGGCGCCTATATATAACTCCGTAATTAATTAAGGCTATAACCGCGTACCTTAGCGTAATTTTCGACTAGTTAAAGTCGTTTAGAAGTTAAGCTAAAATAGTTAGGATACCCTTAAACGTACTATACTCGACGTTATAAGCCTACTTACCTAGCTCCTTACTATATAGAACGTTAGTATTAAAGTCCTAGCTAATTTTACCCTCGATTAGGGTATCTCTACCTACGAGGTTTGCCGGAAGATCTAGGGAATAGATAACCTCCTCGAGTACGAAGCGGATTAGCTTACCGTTAGTAAAAGGAATAGATAGCTCGACTTTACCGATATAATAGGCTATACTTATACCCGTTATAGAGAGAAAGGTCGTAGGGAGGGGAAGGGGATAGATCTCTATAAACTACTTAAGATAGTTAAATATTATAAGGCTAGTACTGGTATTTAAGATAACCGTATCCTTATTAATATTAGATACCTTAAAAGCCTACTAGACTTTAGCTAATACTATAGCTAATATTAAAGCTAGGGGCTTATATAAAAATCCTAATCCTAAGGCTTCTTAAAGATCTCCGTAAAGTTAATAAAGGAGAGACCGCCTAAGGAGAGATTAGTAATATTACTACCGAATAGAAGTATAGTTAGCTTAGCTCTAGTCGAGGTAGGATTAAGGAGACTTACGCTATTATACTAAGCTACGGCCGTAGTACCGGATCTCTTCTTTTCTATTACTTTAGCCTTACCTTTCTAGGAGTCTAAAGCTTCCTTAGGGTTATAAGTAAAATAGTACTTTACGTCCTTAGGAATATAATAGCTGTAAGCTACATACTTATACCCCTTAAAGTACTCGAAATCGTAGTAGTCGTATTTAACTCGTATACTTAAGGGTTTACCGGCTCGGCTAGACTATAAGTTAGCTTAGGGTTAAGACTATAACTTCTAAATAGCTATAAATAAGATAGTCGACTTCTCTTAAATACCTATCCTCGAAAGCTCTACGATTAGCTCGTCTAACTTAAGAGTCTTCTCCTTAAAGGCGCGCTCCTAGAAGGTATACTAAGTTAGGTATATAAACTTAAGGCCGTAAAGAAGGATAGTAATCTTAAAATCGTTATCGAAAGCTTTCTTAAGTTACGTTAATTAAAGGAGTATAGCCTAGGCTCGCTCGATATAGGCGTCGAGGGAGTTAAACTTTATACGGTTTAAGCGAGTAAATTCGATAAAGATAGTCGCTATATTAGATCTTATAACGGCCGGAATTACTTACTTAACTAGGTCGAAGATTACCTTAGGGTCTTCCTCGTCTATATCGTAGCCGTTATTAAAGAGGTAGCTTTATACTCGAGGTTTTATAAGGGACGACGTAATAATATACGCTACCTTACCTCTTTCCTTATACTACCTTTTCTTACCGTCTTTATCCTACGGAGTAGGGATAACTTCCTTAATATACTTAAGGAGGTCCTATATCTAGAAAGCTCTCTTAAGTATACTCTTCTAGAGTATAAAGTTCTCCTCTCCCTTAAGGGCGGGGATAATAACGTCGTCGCTCTTTATCTTAGACGATTAAAGGTTAAAGAGGTAGTTATAAAGGTTAAGAAGTCTAGCTTAGAATAACGGAAAGACTACGGCTATAAGCTCTTCGTTAAGACCGTCGACGAAGTCCTCCGTATATTACTAAAGGGCGCCGAGGAAGAGAAGTACCGTAATTATAATAACGAGATAAATTACCGAGTTAATTACCTTAGATATAGGGAATTACGCTAGCTATAAGTTACTAAGACGAGGTAATAAGGGGCGATAGAGAGATAGGTATTAGATTACTAAGATTATAAGTTATCGAGATACGATAATAAGGGGCGAGAGTACTAGAAAGGTACGAATTCGCTAGTATAGGAAGAGTCGACTACTAGATTAGGCGGCTTCCTTAAAAAGGTACGAAAACGTAAGTAGGGAAGATAGGCGCGAATAAACTTATAACCTTAGATAGAGGGTTAGTATGAATAAACTTACGACCTTAAATAGCGGTACCTTAAATTAATATATTCTTAGTACCGAAAGCTTTAAATGGAGGTATCTTTATTACGGAAGTAAAGAGGGCTTTATAACCTAATGAGCGATTACAAAGACGAAAGGCCGCGAGTAGGTGGAAATCTCTGTACTGAACTGATGCTACGGAAGAGGGGAAGAAAGAGAGGTCTGGCTCTGGCAAAGGCCTGGATATCCATGGGCGCGGGGCAGGTGTGGGCCCACCTCTGAACAGGTGGGCCAAGCGCTGACACCGCCCAACAGACGCGCCGGTAGTGTCCGATGGGGAGATGGTATTGCCAATGATCGAGAGGCCGAGGGGTTGGTTGCGGCGGAGGGTCCCGGTTGCTCCAGGTGCTGCAGCGCTGCGTCAGCGGTCACCGTCGTCGTCGTCGTCGAGGCGGTGGCCGCCCCCCTCGAGTCTCCTCTGAGCCCTCCCGTCCCCATGTGTGTCCGTCGCCGCGCCCGAACGCCGTCCGCCGAGCTTGTCCTCGCGACGATGGGGGGGTTACCTTGTAGGGGCCAGCCGGGTTGGTGCGGTCGACGTCCCGATGAGAGGATGGGTGGGGACGGGCGCGCCGTTGTGGGATTGGAGCGGACGGCATTGTGTCCTCCCTTCATGGTGGCCGCTGGGACTTTGGGCTCCACCAGGGACCGGCGTACTCCATGGCGGGGGAGGAGAGGGAAACTGGGAGCCAGAGCTTACGGTAGAGGCTCGCTTGGTGGACGATGCAATCCCCTGGATTCACGATGGTTAGCGCGACGACGACTTTGTCGCAACCATGCGACGCCAACGGCGACGAACGTACATGTCTGAAGATGCACGTGTGCGCATGCTGCCGAGCTCGAGTGCCAAACGAGGTCGAGGGCTGCCGATGGAACTAGCTGCGTGTCGGACGTCGACGTGGCCAAAGAAGTGCGAGGCAGCGAGGGGTGGTTGGGTGTCGTCTGTCTGCCTGGATGGACCGCTGGATGGGAGGCTGGTTCGCTGGATGGGAGGCTGGACCGCTGGCGACCTGACTTCTCTGTCGGACTCTCGTCGCCGAATGTTTCGATGGGCGCCGCGGACCTGGGCGCAGGTGGGCAGGGGGGCAGGCGGGCAGGCGGGCTTGGGGCGACGACGACAACAACGGCAGTGGGGTGGTGGTGGTGGGTGGTGGACTTGTGCATTTGGAGAGCGAATGGACTGGAAGAAGCTGACTTTCCCAAAGGCAACCTGGAAACGCTGCAAGGCGAGGCGGGGGTGTGGTGGTGTTCAGCAGCAGAGAGAGCAGTCACAGAGGGGGCGGCCCCTCATGATTTGCAATTTTGCTTTTTTCTCGAGCCATGAGCTGCTTTTTCCATAAACCATGCGACCATGAGCGAGAACCCAGGCAGGTGCGGACCTTGAGGGCATCATGATTTCATTTTCTCCCTTTTTCCGCAGTCACTGACACAGCCCCTGGGCTCCCCTCCCGTCCGCCCCCTGCACCAACAAACAAACCCCGTGCAAGCATGGAATCACTTCGACAGTTATGTCAATTGCAAGTCGTCAATTGCCTTGCAGTTGCAGGCCGTCAATTGTATGCCGTCAGTTGCAAGTCGTCAATTGCTTTGCATACCGTCAATCGCAACCGTCACCAATCGCTCTCAGTGATGAGTGACGTCACCATTCAGACGACGGTGACACTGACGACGGTTTTTCAGGGGCTCGGGAAAAACATGGCGACCGACGCTCCCGAGTCTCGGGGTACAAAAACAGCTGCGATGGTCACTCTCAGTTACCCGCTCGCAACCCTGCCGATGTCAATTGAACTGCACGTAACTGGCAGCATCTTCGTACATTCACTGGCAGTCCATCGCCAACCTGCAACCCCGCCGATGTCAACCCCACCGATGTCGGTTGAACTCCACGTGACTGGCAGCAGCTTGTCCGTGCACTGGCAGTCGCCCACTCGCAACCCGTCGATGTCAACCCGCCGATGTCAACCCCGCACGCCCCGCCAATGTCAAATGTTAATTGAACTGCAGGTCACTGGCAGCATCTTGTCCGCTGGGCGTATCTTGTCCGTGCACTGGGGGTCGTGCACCCCAGGTCGTCCCAGTGCATGGACAAGATGCTGCCAGTGATTTGCAGTTCAATTGATATCGGCGGAGGCGGGCAGGGCGGCCTTGGGGTGCAGGCAAGAGGCCAAATTGAACGTGATGTCTCCCGAGTGACTCAGAAGACATCTGAGTCCATGTCGGGAGCTGGGCTGCGGCGTCAATCACCATGTCCTCATCGCCATGTCTTCCATCTCGCCTATGCATCACTGCAGGGCCGGCACTGCATCACTGTCGCTTGCGTCTCTGCCACTCTGGCACTGTTTGTCACCCCTGCCTTCGTGTCTGCAGGGCAGTCGCAGTAGGCGCCCTCATGGTTTTGATTTTGCCCCTTTTCTCGAACCATGAGCTCTGTTTTCATAAAGCATGAGCAGGAAGGTGCGCCCTCGAGGCATCACCTCCCGAGCCTCCGTGTTCTGGAATGGAATCGACTCTGTCACTCTGTCACGTCACCCCTGCTTGATGCACGTTCCCGTCTTCTGGGTACTCAGTGGGAACAACCCCCAGTGCAGTGTTGAACAGTGCAGGGCAGACTCACAGTGCGCGTTGCATGCAGTCCAACCCCGCTGTTTGTGTTTGCTCGCCGAGATGCATCGACTTGACTGCGTGCACTGCATAACACTCATCACTCCCGTCATCACAACATGCCCAACACTGAACAGCGCTTTGCAACACCCCGGCACCGCTGAGAGCCATGTTAGCGTGTTAGCACGGTAAAGAGGCTAATCCGGGAGGCTGCCAGCAAAGCCCGGGTCTTTACCACGGATTACACCGCGGCACCATCCGGATTTGCAAGGACCCTCTCGATGCCCACGGCGTTAACGAGGACCAGGCGACGTCCATACTACGCTAGATAGCCCTAGTATCCCGAAAACGAGCAAGCAAGCATCCGAGACTTTGAATTGTAACTGCAAGCATCGAGGACGTCCACGTGACCTAGGATCCGGACACGTGACCAAGGTGGTGCGTGTCTTTTGCAGCCCATTTCTGCAAATGGGCTAGAAATGCGCAAGAAAAGACACGGGCCTCGGTTCGGGCGTGGGTTCGGGTTAGGGTTAGGGAACAGGGTCGGGTTAGTTCAGGTTAGGGTTATGTCACGGTCACCACCCCCTCCAAACGTCGTCGCGGTTACCACTGCTTCCCAACGTTGTCTGCGTCATCACCGCCTCCTAACTCTCCCGGTTTCCCTTCTCCCCTCTCCCCTTAGGGATCGAGGCTGTCCCAGTGCGTAATTCCACTCATGGCATTTGACACGACATCTTGAATCCTTTTCCATCCCCCCCCCTCTACAGCTTCTTGTCCGACCAGCCCTCGCCGAGCCAGATCCGACGACGGCGTCGATACCTCCACAGTCCATCGACTCCATTCAAGGACTGGACGCTGCTCTCAACGAACCGACAATGCCCCCAGCGTCACGCTCCAACAAGAGACTCTCACACCGACCCGGACGGCCCCTGGAGGACGACGTCAATCGGCCCTTCTGCGCTGTCAGAATTCACAAGCGTATTCTTGCCCGCTAGGTGGCGTGGACAACCGGAGCTCTCCCTACGCGACAGACTCTCACCGTCGTCATCCCAGTCTCAGCGACCAGGCGGCACCCCCAAGTTGACAGAGACTGCCATTCAGTCGGTCAGGTCACCATCGCACTACCCGAACCAGGCATCTCCCTTGTCCCGGCCGGCAATTGACCTTGACAATGGACTCGATAGCACCGTGCACGACACACAGGAAACTCCCTGCCTGCTGCCAACAGGCCACCTGCCTCTGGCACTCACTCGACGGCCATCCAGCCGGCAGGGGGTGCGAACAAAAAGACCGAACACTGGACCACTCCACGCCCAGCTTGAGTGTTCGGTTTTTGGTTTGCACACCTGCCCGCACTTCGCCCTCCTGCTCATTGATGATCGACGGCTCACAACATGTCACCCAGAGCCAGCCATCTCGGACATCAGAGTCTTGGTCCCGGAGATGAGCAAGGTCGTGTGGAAATCGGAGCCGTCGCTTCGGGACTGCGCGGACATCTTCCTCCACCACCGCCCACCATGTCCAGCTGCTTGTTCGGATGGTCATGCTCGTCTGGTTAATCGACGGCATCGAGACACCTCCTGCTCAGATGGGCATGCTCGTCTAGGTCATCGGCGGGGTCGAGGCTGAGGCCATGATACTCGGGGACTCGCTGGCCATGCGGGGACCGAGGGTGGTCGGGTTCCGGCCTCAACGTGACCTGCCCGCGAGAGCGCCGCTGCCACCGATCTTGTGCTTACCTGCACGGGGGCGCTGCGCCACTATGGGATCGTGGTCAAGTCGTCAACTTCTACCGTTCCGAGTCTCGGCCACGCCACTGCCGGACCTACTGACCATCGCGGGCAACGCTGGGCGACTACCAGGACACGATCCACCACAGCGCCGTCGCCATCACGGCCATCACCTCCTGTACCAAGAGACCTCGAACCGGTCGGTCATGGTAGCCACCGGGAGCGGGCCGCCATGTATGCGATGGGTCCCCCCGTGGCCCAGCTCCAACAACATCCACCGTCCCAAGAATCCATGTCCTGTCATGTTTCCCCAGGCACGTCAAGGGCGCAACATCAAACACCCATTATAATGACCCTGATCATTCCCAGACCTTTCTAAGAGAATGCACATCTCGACGTTGGAGCTAGTCGAGATCGCCGCTTGTGCCATACGCAGCCACCCTGCCACGGTAATTAACATCAGGTAGCGCTCGTCAACTCCCTCCCCGTCTCTCGCACTTGTCATGATGCTGAGGAAGGGGTCAGTTCCTTTTGGCCGCAGCGCGTGTCGCCTCTGCACTCTCATCTCCATCACACTCACTCTAACAATCTTTTGATGCGTCGGTTTGGAAGTCACCATGTGCGCTGCCGTCGCACGAGACCACTCCCGTTGCCTAGAGGCCGAGCGGTCATATCATCCACCCCCCAGATCACTCGGAAGCGGCGTCCCCCTGGTTCAGTTCTGCCCGTTCAAGCCCTGCGCCAGCCAAGAGCCAAAAAGCAGTACTGTCGCCATCACGCAGTCCGTCACACAAGAGCCAGTCCGTCGCCCACGAGCCTTGCCGTCGCAAGAGAGCACCTCGCGCGCGATGTCCTCACCTCTCGAAGCCGCGAGACACGTACGGCGAGTCACCTGCAACTGGGTGCGGCAGACTCCTTGAACTCCTCGTACCCCCATGACTCTGCCCCTCTTGTTCGACCAATTGCCTGGCACAGAGGCCAAGATCAAGTTGAGGAGCGTTCGTGCCGTCGCACCGCGCGCAGCACCTGCTCCCAGTCTCCAGCCAAGAGCTGTGTCTCAGCCGTCCAGTTCCCTCGAGTCCAAGAGGTACGCACTCGCAGCGCAAGCCGAAGCAGGCAGCATCACTGTGGCCCAGTGTGCACGTCCAAGGCGGACAACGACGGCAGGCTGGGGTGAGACTCGGGAAGGGGGAATGTTAACGGCACATGACCCGGAGGCCAGTCTGACGGACAGGGTCTCGATGACGCCGGCATAGAGGCTGCCCGCCTTGCGGGAGAGCTTGAACCGTTCGTTGGCGTCTCCCTGCCTTGGAAGTTGGCATCAACGCGGGTTGCTGGCAGTTGGGCTCCAGGTTGCTGGCGGTTGCTTGCACGGGCTGGCCGGCGGAGACCTGGTGGGCGCCCACGACGTCGTCCCTTCTGTCCGAAGCTCGTTGGGCGGGCGAGGTCCCATGGCGGGACCCTCAGCCGGTTGGTGGAGCCAGACGGTTGATCGAGCCAGCCGGTTGAACGCCCAGCATGATGGACACGGATATGTCCCCGGTGCTGAGCGTGAGGGCCGACATGTCGATATTCCTTGGCTGCGACAGTTGCGAACTTGTGTAGGCTTCAGACCCTGGAGATGAATGCAGTTTCTCCGACTAAGCGGGTTTGCCGGGGAGGTTGCTCGGGGTAGACCATGGCCGGCTTGGATTGTCGAATCCTTCCCTCGGTCTCCATGATTGTCGGCGCTCGTGGGCGACGGCATCGCTTCCGTAGACCAAAGGTCAACAGCAATGGGGATAAGGAGAAGCCAACTCTTGCTCTTGTTTGTCCAGCACTGTAGTGTACTCGATCCCTTCTTCTTTCTTCTTCATTTCCGTGGCAAGGAAACATCTAGCATAATAGCTAAACAGATTCAAAAATTCCCTGACGTATGATGTGACATGTTATGGGAAGCTTCCAGCATCTGCGACAAGGTAAATACAAAGGGACAGCCCTTGGGTACTATAATAAATAGGATAGGCGCTATCGCCGACGCTTTTGACGACATGTCTATGAAAGGACTGCCATATAATACCCTCGGCCCCCGCGTGTACTACCCGTTCTCTGAATGGCTTTCTCAACCTATACTGGATGACGTTGCCCCCTACGTTAGTCCTACAGCCCGCCAGCTAGCAGATGTAGGAAAAACATGGGTCGGAGGAGGCTGTAAGTGCGGGCTTGTTAATGCTTCCGATGGCTCGAGGTGCAATGGATGATACCTGGCGATGCATGGACCCAGGGGTTAAACCGTATGTGTTGTCCTCTCGAACTGCGAGAAGATGACCGGCCATAGTTTATCCCCCAAGCGCCAGCACGGATGCACAGACCTTGACATGCGCGCTGGCAGCAATCCGTATAGGTACCTAGGTGATGTAAGAGAACAGCAGCGCCTTCGCGAGCAGGACGCCGGAATCAGGAACCTCGCGAGCAGCATATAGCTGCCGAGGAGCAGCACATTCGTAAACAGGCGATCGAGCAAGAGAAACAACGAGATAAACATAGGCGAATCGAAGCTGCAGCGGCGGAGGATCTACGCATCCAGCAAGCCCAGCAAGCCCAGCAAGCCCGGCAAGCCCGGCAAACTCACAAGGAAGCGGCAGAGACACAGCGTTATTTCAAGCAGGCCGCACAGGGGAAGAAAGAATAAGAGCAGCGTATCGAGGATACAGCGGCAGAGGAGGAGCGACGGACCCGGCAAGCCGAGCAGCTCGCCCCGCAAGACTGCGACCAGAAAGACGCAACGAGCTCTCGACAAGGCTGCCGAAGAACAGAAGAGACTCGAAGAGATCAAGGCCGCGAACGAAAAGGAGAAGAACAAGCAGGCCGCATCACTAGCTGCCCACGGCAGTTTGACAACAACGCGACCACTAACATCCAGCTCATATATATTGACGCCGCCAAATCTCAACGCGTCATCACTATCGCAACCTGGCTAAGCAGCAGCCGTCCTCCTCGCTGAGGAGCATATAAATCACCGAATCACTTACTAGTCACGTCCCATGCGCGACGAAGGTGTCAAAGCTGAGGGCGACGATGCAGCCACCCGCCTGCTCCGCTGCCGCCACACGAGGGATCCCCCTCGTAGCGCAGGAGCTGTAAGTGGCGAATCCGCTCGCTTTGCCCCTCGCGGCGATGACGGAGCTACTGTAATTGGCGGCGGTGGTGGTGGTACTCCTGGGGCTGCTGGGGCTCCTCGTAGTGGTCGTGGTGGTCGTGGTGTTCTGGGGGTTGCTGGGGCTCTGGGGGCTCCTCGTGGTGGTCGTGGTGGTCGTGGTGGTCGTGGTGTTCTGGGGGTTGCTGGGGCTCTGGGGGCTCCTCGTGGTGGTCGTAGTGGTCGTGGTGTTCTGGGGGCTCGTGGGGCTCGTAGGGCTGGTGGTCGTGGTGGTCGTAGTGTTCTAGGGGCTCGTGGGGCTCGTAGGGCTTGTGGTCGTGGTGGTCGTGGTGGTCGTGGTGGTTGTGGTGGTCGTGGTGTTCTGGGGGCTCGTGGGGCTCCTGGTGCTCCGGCTCCGGCTCCGGCTCCTGGTACTTGTGCTGGTGGTCGTGGTGTTCTGGGGGCTCCTCGTGGTGGTCGCGGTGTTCTGGGGTTCTGGGGGCTCCTCGCGGTATTCGTAGTAGTCGTGGTATTTTGGGGGGGCGGCTTATGAGTCACTGGATCGGCGCGACTGCTGTACCAAAACACCACGACTGCCTTCGCGATTCAATTCCAGCACTTGTGAGAGGCTGCACGCTGTCGCAATTACACAAATATCCGATGGGCGAATGGCGCTAATTGATGCGACCAATGGCAACACAGAGAACCAAGGTCAAAAGTCGACTGTATGCCAAAGCATCGGGCCTTCCCACCGGAGCGAGCACCGGAGCGCAGCGGAGGTCGCGAGCGCAGGTCGGGAAGGGCCCTCAGCTTTGAATAAGCCCAGCTCAACTAGCGCCAGACCTCGGGGAATTCTCCCTGTCTCCCTGTCTCCCTGTCTCCCTGTCTCCCTGTCTCGACGATTCCCGTCGTACGCTCCTCGGGGACTTAAATCCATCCGCCTTCACACCTTAGTGCTAAGTACCTAGGTACAGGTTCATACACCCAGTTCCCTTGTTCTGCACCGACTTCTTGTCCTCCTCCATCCTATGTTGTAGGGTAGCCCACGTGTGGCCTAAGGCCCATGCTTCAGACCAGCCTTTGCTCTAGTATTTAGCCTATAGCCGTTAGGGGTAGAGACCGCTCCCCCCCAACACTATTCATCACCTGTCCACCTTTCCCAGTCCTTGCCAGTCCAATATCCTGGGACCAGCATCATAGCCTTGACGACAGACGATGTCTCGACGCCCTGGGTGATCCGAACGGAGCATTCTTAGAGTGGGGGACTGATTTTCCCCTCCCTTTTGCTGGCTCAGCGAGGGCGACACGGTCAAGTCCGCCTCTGGCGCCCCCTCGTGCCCAACGACGGGATCAAGGCGCTTTGGCGTCATCCGGAGTCTCTTCGTATTTCTCATACCTCCAGCCGCCTTTGAAGAACCGACGGCTTATCCACTTAACGAGAATTGGCGTTTCCATACCTAGCCTTGTTAGCACCATCTCGCTGTCCGCAAGCACATCAGACTTCTTACCCAGAGCCAAGATTCAATCAAAACGTATCGGCTATGTCGGTAAGCGTTAAGTAAAGAAATTAACGAGCCGCCGAAACAGCCCCGGTCGGGCGCTGCTAGGGTCAACTGGCTGGTACGTGAGAATCGGCAGGGTAGACGGCAAAGGGACAAGTTGGGGAATTGGGCTTGGCGTGTCCCTCTGTTTCCTCGGAGCCGGTCTGGGAGTAGCAACCGGTCTTGTCGAGATGGGCGATGGGGACCCGAGTTCACGACCCGAGATATTGTAGAGCTCGTCAAAGTCCCGCGCCTCCTCCTTGATCGAGTGGGCGATGTCTGGGCAAGGATGGGCGATATCAGGGGAAGCCTGGGTTGCGGGCGATAAAAGCTTGGCTTCTTCGTCCAAAATATCGCTGAACCTGCGGGGCCTCTTTTTGTTTCTCTCGCCATCTCCGGTGTGCGCCGAGCTGGTTGCTGGCGATGGCGACTCAAGCTTATCATCCTGGTCGTCTGGCATGTGGTAGAGCGTGTAGGGCCTCTTTGCCTTGTTCTGGCCATCTCCTCTGCAGGTGATATTCCGGGTTGTAGGAGTAGTTGCTGGAATGGAGGACCCAAGCTCATGGGCTAAGTCGTTGTACAGTTTCAGAAGCCTCGAATCTCTTTTCCTCTTTTCGGAAGCCCTTTGAGAGACGGGTGTTGGTAGTGCTGTTGCGGATGGGTACGATGGCTCGTCGTCCGAGATGTTATGGGGCTGGCGGAGCTTTCTTTCCAGTTCCCTCCTCTGGGCCTTGCTGCCATATCGAAAAGTGGGTGTTGGCGGTGTTGTTGGGAATGGGTATGATGGCTCGTCGTCCGAGATGTTGTGGAGCTGTCGAAGCCCGCTTTCCAAATCCCTCCTTTGGGATTTAATGCCATGTCCAGGAGCAGGTGTCGGCAGGCTTGGTGGTGGTGATGGGCGCCTGAGTCCGTCCGCTGGTTTCGTCCTTGACGCCCGTGTTCTTTGGGCGCCCTCTCGAGAAGCAGATGTTTGCAGGGTTGCTGGCGGCGGGCTGGCCGGCTGTGGGCGTTCAGGCACGTCGCCTGGACTATCCCGTGGTGTAAGTGGGCTCGGTTTGTTTGGCCGAATTTTACATACCGCCGGTCTCGTTGTTTGGGCGCTACGTCGAGGTGTAGGTATTGGGAGGGCTGCTGGCGATGGGCACCCAAGTTCGTCGTCCGAAGTTTCCCTTAGCTGTTCCAGCTCGCGGTCAAGCTGATCCGCCCACTTGCGAATCCAGCGTAGCTGGGCGCGCAGGCTGTTGGGGTTGGATTCCCAGAGGGCGGGCCATGGCTCGGCATCAAGGCTGGTTTCTCCGGTGGAGAGGTTTCGTGTCAGGAGAACGTCTAGTTTAGTACTGAGTTGGCGGTCTTGCTCGAATAATTGCAGGCACTCGTCTTGCAAGGGTGTTGTTTGGTCGGCTTGCTCCAGGGCGTCGAGACGTGTCCAGAATGCTTTGACTTGTCGAGCCCGGGCAGTGTGCTTGTCGTGTGCATATGTGCCGAGTAGCATGATGATGGCGTGTAAAGATAGTGGCGTATGGTTCCGAGGGGGATGTTGTGACGGTTGTGGTAGGGAGAGGGCCAAGGTAAAATGCAACAGGCTCTGGTGCTAATCACGGTCGACAGGAACGAAATGGCGAGGAAGATTGGTATATATACCAAACACCAGTGGAGCCTGGGTCTTTTTCTTGATTCCTATCTCGTCCATATTTACACTTGTTACATTAGCGGCAAGGCAGATGATATAACAAGACCTCTATAGCAGAGGGAATCTCATAAATCGCCAGGCTAGTAGCTTTGATGGCTTTGAAGATGCCCTGCGGCCCGGCTCAGGACCTTGTTTATTTGGTAGGGGCGAGGCGATGAGTCGACTTTCTTTGATCGACTTGTTCCAGGATGGGTCGTTGACTTTTGAGGTTGGAACTTGGAAAGCCAAACGGCAAAGAGAGTCAAACCAGCTAGCTGACAGATAGCCTAAAAGCTGAGGACAGGAAGCAACCTTGTTTGATAGGTTCTCTCCCCTTCTTAGTTCCAGGCAGGGGATTCCATTACATACGGCGGGACCGACACCCGATATACTTTGTCTCCCGCCCTCGGTCACGGCACCTCAAGCTGTCCCGCAGCGGCGTACCTCTACACCGGGATTGGATGCAATTCAACGCCCGGGGTCGCGGGCCGCTTGTCAGTTCCGGCATCGGGCGTATATCGTGGCAATGTTGTTTGCGGTTGGTGTCATGGACAAAGTCAACCGGTGTTGATAGACGGGTGGGTTCATGTCCCCTGGCGTTGGCAGGACATGGCACTGGGAGTGGGGAAAGACTGGCACAGATCGCCGCCCGACATCATGGTCCCGGACCCACAAGGACTCTCAGGGCGGCCAATCATTGCTGGGTGACGTTGACGCCATGCCAAGGAGCGGGTCCATTCCCGCCTTGGTTCCGTGCAGCCTCAGAGCCTGTCGCGTAACGCGTCTCGTGACTTTCCAGGTCGGCATTTTCATTTGGCATTTCGGTGCACATGCATTTTCCCGCATCGCATCCCCCCCAAACATCCCCCCCAAACACAACCACCTCGGTCGCCGTCAAGATGGGCTCGGCCGTCACCCCGGAAATGCGCCTGATGGGGTGGAATGTCCATTTCCTGGATCAGACCGGCCAGCGCTTCGCCGGCGTGTACCAGCACCAGCACCCCGACGCGCGCGACACGTGGGCGCTTACGGTCGACGACGTCTGGCGCGAGCTGCGTCTTTGTTTTTCCTTTGCCGCGCCCCCTGCGCTTCCCGCACCTGGGCCCGGGCCCGCGCCGGACACCCCCGCCGCAGTTTCGGCAGCCCCCGAGCCGCCCGCAACCCACCACACGGCATGGCGGCCATGTCTGCTCCCGCTCCCCGACCCGTCTGCCGATGCGCCCGGGCCTGCACCGGCGGCTGCCCTCATCGACCTCGAACCCGATGGCAGCAGTGTCGTCCAGGACCTGCGACCACTCCCTGCCCCGTCAGCCGACGGCGTCGACTCGTACCATGTGGTCTTTCATGCCCCCGCGCGATGCCAAGAACCGGGACTCCACCGCCCGACCGCCCCGTGCCTCTGGCATGTCCCGACGCCGACCAGACGGTACGAAGCGCGATACCTCCCGCCTAACAAGCCGTCCAACGACCCCCGCGTCGCCGTCTACCCCACCCGCCGCACGGCCAAGGCCGTGTCGCCCAGCAAGAGGAGCGCCTCTGGCTCCGTGTCGCGCTCGCGCTCCCTCTCCCCCAACAAGCCTGAGAACGACGATGAGCAAAACCTTGGTGGCATTCTGATCCCCGACCCCGCCGTCCCACTTGACGAGGCACGCCAGGAGATCGACAAGTTCCGATCGCGATGCCTGACGGGCGGCGCCGCCTGTGCCATAACCGGGCTCGGCAAGTCATGGTGTGCTTCCCCGGCCATCGGGCCCGCCATCCAAGCCGCCCACATCGTCCCGCAACTGCACTACCATCTCTACCCCATTGGCATCGGACCCTCCATTCCCGATCCCAACGACGCCAACCAGCTACGTGCTGCCTGGTTCCGGACATGGTCCATCACCAACGGCATCCTCCTAGCTAGCCACATACACCAGCTCTTCGATGCTCGCCTCGTGGCCATCCACCCTCGCACGCTGCACATCCGAGCCTTCGTCCCCTACGATCTCATCACTCCTTCCCATGGCCGCGTCGCGACACTGGACAAGAGGAGCATGCCCGACCGCAGCGCTCTGCAGCATCACTGGGATATGTGCTGCATCGAAAACATGGCTGCCATGTTCAAGATTGCGCCAGCACTGCCCGAGGCCAGCCAACCTGTCCTGTCGCCCGGCATCCGGCTTCCGGGCAGCAACATCCCCCCCGGCGCCACTTTTCCCGACGCACGAGGAGGGGATCCCAAGAAGCGGCCCTCGCAAGCCATGTCGGCCTTCTCGTCAACCGCTGGCTCTGCAGGCCTGACTGAAACCCAAGCGTTGACTCCGCCGATTAGTGAAGACGGAGATCGCGTTTATCCGAGTGTCGAGGCCAGCAGCGAGCGTGAGGAGGATGCGGACGAGGAACACCGAGGCCGGCCTCGTAAAAGGAGACGATGTACCTCGACTTTGGTCTAATCATCCCCATCGCCATCCACCCACCACGACACGGCCAACGGCCAACGGCCACACACACCAACACAACCACACGACACCACCTACGCCCCCGCAGATGAAGGCGGAGGGACGTCGCCTAAAGTTGGTGCCTGGCACCAACTGAAACCTGGTTGTCTGGATGAGATAGGTATTCTTGTATCTAGATTTGCCCGGACGTTAATTGGAATAAACAAACAATCCCTATCACCATCGGTATTATCAGCTTGACGTTCACGATCGCGACCACCCCATTAACCCATAACCCAAGCACGGCAACCAGGGCTGCTTCATTGCCTTGTGTCGATCGCGGTGAGCACAACCAGCAGAAAAGCAGGTAACATGTTTGCTTCCTGGCGTGGGCATTTCCTTGCTTTCTCGATTTGATGACGCGTCATGCGCGCGCCCGACACAAGTATCTTCAGCACCAGCATCGCTGGCATCGACCCCATCGCTTCAGACCTTGCCGATTGCCCTGAGGACATCAAGTTGACGCATTTGCGTTGTTTTGGCTTCGCTGGCTTCGCTGGCCTCTATCAGACGCCTTGCGCCGACAGCCTCAACGACGACATCCCCGAGCACATCTAAGCATTTTCCACACAGCGCCTCTCGACGACAACAGCAGCGCAGCGATTCCAGCGCGTGTTCCTTGGTCTGGGGGTATCAAGTCGATGGCTCAGACGCGCATTCTTCTGAGCTTTGGCGTCGGCGCCAGCGATTCGACTCCCGCAGCCCAACGGTCACGACACTAATAGCGGTCGGTCCACGAGTACTCCGAAGCCATCTCGAAGCTCTCGACAAGCGATGCCACACAGCAAGGGAGAGAGGCTCGATTTGACGTCCTCGATGTCGGTTACTCGCCCCTGATGGCAGGCGTCAAGACACACAAGAAGGCTACGATGGCACATACCAGCAAGCAAGGGCAAGGTCTGGGCGCCGAGCAAGGTTACATGGTGATGGCAAGACTCGTCGTCTTTGGCTCGGGTTCCGCCAGCTCTCGCGTTCCACTGTCACGCTGTCGCCACCATCACTCCCTTACACTCCGGCACTTCTCCGAGGTCCCCGACGCATCCCTTGCTCTATACGCAGCTGTCAACTGCCGGCACACATGCCAGGACACTAGATGCACAGCCCCCTTTTCTTACCCCTGAATTCTCACCACATCCACTGGGAATAGCCTCATTTCCTCGGCAAGTCATCATCGCTAGCGCCTCATATGTTGCCATGGCTTCCAGCTGCTCATAAATAGGTGGCCATGCCTCACAGATAGTAGCATCTCTCTCTAGTAAATACATTCACTTTACTGCCACTTATGACGGCCTCGTCCGGCTACTATTTGAGACCCTTGCATCCATCAGATTCAAGGTGACAACAGCCTTAGAGACAGACGCCCTGCCTATCTGCTATCGCTCCTATCACCCAGCCCTTGGCTTAGGGCGTAGGGCGATTGGGCGAAGTGCTGGTATCTGTGCTGGCATCTGGCATCTGTGCTATCTGGCAGGCCGTGGCACATGTCGAAGGCATGTAATCCAAGGCCTCCTTTTCTCCTTGTCGCAGCAGTTAGATCTAGATAGCGAGACATCTACCAGACTAACACACACGACACGCCAGACAAGACACCTGCCACAGCGCGCCCAAGGCGGTTAATTCCACCTTCTTGGGGCGGCTTCCCCGTCCTGCCCACTCTTGTTGTTTGTTGTGGTGTGGTTTTGTTCATCAGGGTGGTTTTCCCCCAATTCACTGCGCGCGGTAATAGGGTTGCATGACGTGCTAGCTGAGCGCAGTGTCCTCGATGGCAGCGCCGGGTCCTCGACGATAGCGCCGAGTCGCTCCACCTGGTAACCCACGATCCCGCGGCCGCCCTCACTGATCTCTTTGCCCTGGGGCGACCCGCGGTTGGATGCCGCCTTCCTGCGTGCCCACCTGGTCGACGAGGTCGTCGCCTATATCGGGCCGATGCTCCTCGGGGCCGGCCGCTCGGCCGTAGCCGACCTGGGCATCGACACCATTGCCGCTGCGGTGCGGCTGGTGCCCGCCGATGTCACGGTCCTGGGCAGCGGCGTCGAGACAAACGTACGTCTGACCATGACCCCGTTCCACCACACCGTCGTCGTCGCGCACCCTTCCGGCAGTGCCACGCCCACTGCCCTGTGCGAGGACCGCTGAGATGTTCACGGGCTTCGTCGAGGAGCTGTTCACCGTCCACGGTGTAGAGGACCAGACCGACGCCATCTGCCTTACCGTCCGGGCCTCCGCCTTACCGTCCGAGCCGAGACCGTGCTCGACCACGTCCACCTCGGCGACTCGATCGCGGTGAATGGCTGGCAGCTGCTGCCTCACCGTCAGCGCCTTTGACGCCACGCACGAGGAGGGGGGGGGGGCGGTTGACCTGTGGACTACTGGCCTCATGCAGGAGACGCTGGACCGAACCAGCCTGGAGGGCGTGAGCCAGAGTGGCCGGGTTGACCTGGAGCTCGCCGTGCTCGCCGACAAGCGACTTGGCGGCCACATACTCGAGGGGCAGGTCGATGGGTGGGTGAGGTCGTCCGGCGTAGCCCCAGCGAGCACTAGGAGGTTATCGAGATCACCCTCCCGCCGGGGCTCGCCCCCTTCCTGACCGAGAAGCGGGCCATCACTGTCGACGCCGTGAGCCTGACCGTCGTCGACGTCCCCGACGCGACCTTCACCGTCAGCCTGATCCCCAAGACGCTCGCCCGCACCACGCTAGGATTCCGCGCGGCGGGCGATCGGCCCAGCACCACCGCGCTCCTCCCAGGCCAAAAAGCCCAGCGGTCCGCCCTCGCCCAGGATGTCACGGAACGCCGCCGACCACGATCGTCGGCAGCACGGAGGTCACCAGCCGCACATCGCGAACAACTCGGAGTGCGGGGAGGTCGAGGCCGTAGATGACGTACGCCGAGGGGAGGCCCAACAACAACGACAGCACCGTATCTGCGGTGGCGGGGACTAGGGTTCAGCCGAGCACCCGCCCGACCCGTGGTCGGGCCAGCACCTCCAGCATGCCGAGCGGGTCGAAGATGCGATCGACGACGAAGCCACGACCCACAATAACCCGTACCCGCGACGGGCATCAGGAAGAAGAGCGTGAGCACGACCAGCGGCCCGGTTACTAAAGCGGTGAGCCCAGTCAGCATGCCCAGCTTCCTTCGGTCCATCTTCGTCCGGTCCAGCTTCCCTCGACGCGCCATCAGCACGGTCCGAGCCTTAGCAGGTGACGACGTGGGTCCACCCCTCGAGCCACGCGTCGCGGTTGGCCGCGATCTCGGCTGGGGCGACCTCCTACGCGTCGTCGGGCTCGGGGGCGTTGGCGCTCCACTCCTGGGACACGCTGACCTCACCGCTGATGGGGCAGGTACATGGAGCCCGGCACCGCGGTATACACCTCGGGGCCGAGCACAACTCGACGAGCTCATGGATGCCCTCGGGGTTCTTCGCGCCCTTCAGCACGCCGACGTGCTCGACTTGGCGGAAGTAGTGTCGAGTAGGGCGGCGGTGGTGGAGCGACCTCCTGGGCTGTCCAGGGTGAAGGCGGGCAAGGAGTCGTAGGTGATTACGACCGGGTGGGTGCCCTTGTCCTACCGTAGTACCGTTGACGATCTTGAGGCCGTTGTCGAGCAGGTCGTGCCAGTAGTCGCCCCACGTCTCCCCAAAGGCAGCGCGGGTGGCGAGCAGGAAGGCCATGCCGGGCAAGGCACTGGAGGCGCTCAAAACCGCGGTGAGGTCCGCGTCGGCGCGGGATTCGACGTCGTCACGCTCGAGCAGCGGATGCTGGTCGAGGGGGCCATGAATGATGACCGCGTCGCGGCTCGCCTGACCCATTGGCCCGCTGAGGGCGTTGGCGTAGGTCGGCACCTGACGATGATCGCCGCGACCGTAGCGTCGGCGACCTGATGGAGCTGTGAGGTGAGCTGTTCGACCAGCCCGGTCGGCGGTGGGAGCTGGAGCAGATCCCCCGCGACCTCGGGCAGCAGTGATTCCCGGCGGGCACATGCGCCAGTCCATCAGCAGCGAGTCGCGGTCGTTGGCGCGAAGGTCGACCTACACCGACCGCAGCGGCCAGCAGCATGGCCTCTGGCGGATCGCTGACGACGCCCAGCTGCAGACCATCGCCGAGGTACTGTCCGACTCCCGGTTCATGATCGCGGACAGACATGACCGCTTGGCCGCGTGCCTCGGCCTCCAGGAGATGCACCCGGGCACTCCCTGGGACCGCGGACTCACATGGTTGTTCGACCAGGAGGACACCCCGTTCTTCTGCCCTCAACGGATACACCTCCTCCATTCTTTTTTGCCAATGTCTTTTCCAATGCCCAAACCCTCTTGCCAGCCAAATCCATCGCCGTGCAATCGACAACAAGGCTCTTTGCCATGGGCAAAGAAAAACAAGTCTCTCGAGTCTCTCGAGGAAAGGGTGGCACTCGCCAGGGCTAGAAACGGGGGAAGACAAACAACCGTCGTGTGGCAAAGATAAGCTGTGCCGTCATGGAAAAATGACAAGACAAAAGAGGGAAATCCGGCTGTGTACAGCGCAAGCAACATGTCGAAAACGCGCCTGGGCGCGAGGCCGGGCGGCGGAGCGATGGCGCAAAGGCGAGACAAAAAACACGACGAATCTTGCCATGACCGTGTGTTGTGACCTTGTTCGGCGCCGAGATGCTTGTCCTCTTGCTTGTGTGTGTGCTGTGTTGCGACGGGAAAATGGTGGCCGTCGCCGTCGTCAGAGTTGTGACAGTTGTCCGAGTCTGGGCGAGGAGACGCGATGCGAGGAAGACGCGTCTGACCGCCGACCGGCCAGCGATTGAAACCAATGGAAACTCCGATATCTTGATGCCCTGGGAGCAGACGACACGTGCTGGAATTGATGGCGTTGTCGGAGATGCTTGTGCGCGCTCGCGTTGTCGTGATGGAGTCGTGGACTCGTGGGCGCCGGCGAAATCTCTGCAGCTGACATGGCCTGGTCGTCTCGATGATGCCAGCAGCCAAGCCCCAGCAAATTTCAGGGCCAATAAACTCTGGAAGAGACGGCGTCATTTCGGATGGACGCCAGCAAATGTTTGTTCGGTTCGCCCATGTTCTTCCTCGCCACAGATGCTCGCATCGCCCACGACTGCATCCGCTTCCGCTCCAGTGGCGGTCAATTGCGACGAAGCGCCTCGCAACCATCATGGCGCCAAGCAGCTGGCAGTGCGATGCAAAACTGACTCTGCGGCTCGGCCCGTCCTGTTGCGTCGCTGTGCATCTTGTTTCAGACTTCAGTGCACCACGGCGCCTGCAACCCCATGGGCCCTGGTCTGTGCACTCTCGCGGATTGATATGTCATGCATAGGGCCCCCCACTTGTCATTGACCCCCACCTGTTGTGGGGATCCTCACAAGCGGGAAGTACATGACTAAGCATGGAGCCCCCACTTGTCGTAGACCCCCACCTGTCGTGGGGATCCTGACAGGCGGGAAGTAGATGACTAAGCAAGGGAAAAATGTCACGCGGCGCACGGTCTCCGCTGGAAAAAGATTGATGCGCCCTTGTGTCTTGTGACTTTGTGCATGGAACCACAATCGCGGATTGAACTTGTCATGGACCACAATCGTGGATTGATCATGTCGTGGGACTACGGGACCACAGTCTTTTGCTGGTGCAATGACATCATTGCTGGTTCTGCAGAGTCTTTGACGCGTGTGCCAAAACATTTGGCGGGGTCCCGTCCTCTTCCCAATCACCCTGTCACCACAACGAAAGTGCATCCAACTCGCACGCCCTGCAACGCGCAGCTTCCCCTTCTGTCTTCATCGTCGGCCCCCGGCACCCCAAATGCCTCCACCCAGGCTCACTTTTGGAGTTCAACTCGGAATTTCTCCTTCCAGACGACACTCTGGAACAACGAGAGTTTGAGCTTGGAGGCTCGCAGGCTCGTGCCCATCTCCGCACTCCCGTCACCGTCCCCGTCCTCTTGCTGATCACCTTGTTGATGCTCTTGCGCCACTCTCCTGCAACTGCCCGACATTGCAATGGCTGGACTCCCCCAGAGTCATCACATGTGTCACGTCTTTGTCTCCAGCGAGGGGCGGCAGTGGTGAATCTCGTTCATGGTGACCTTGGCGAACCTCGGTGTCGCAGAGTACCAGACAAAGGTATCCCAGGTTCGCCCCATCGCCATTGGAGGCAAGGGGCTGTCGTGCTCGTGGTAGTGACACGGACGCCAGATGGCGGCCCGGAGCGGGCATTCTACCCGTGTCGGAGGACAAACGCGCAGCTTGGGCTTCTCGGCGAGCCTTGGAAAGTGAGGTGGCTGCGGGAGGCTGGCCGGCATGGGAAAAAAAATGTTTCGAGGGATGCCGCCAAGGACTCGAGCATCGCTGTCGAGGTCAAACGTCAAGACGCCCCAGTGTTTTGGTCTTCTGTGTTTGTTTTTGTCTTCTGGGTTTGGACTGTCTAATCTATCCAAGGTACCTCGATTTCCCCCATGCTTCTCTCCATGCTATCTCTCTATGGCATTTGCTTTCTGCTTTTTGTGTTTTTGCTTTTGCTTTCTGCTCTTTGTGTCTTGTCTTTTGCTTTTGTGTTTTTGATCTAATCTATCCAAGGTGCCAAGGTAGCCAAGGTGCCTCGAGTTTCCGCTATGCTATCTCTATCGCTTTTGCTTTCTGCTTTTTGTGTTTTGCTCTTTGTGTTTTGCTTCTTGTGTTTTGCTTCTTTTGTTTTTGTGTTTTGTGTTTTTGTGTTTTGTGTTTTGTTTTGCCATCTCATCTCCTCCATTTTTCCTCATTCGTTGCCCCCCTTTCCCCTCCCGTGGTGGTGTGGATGTGATGATGTCGCATGTCTTGATGTGGGATGTCGTTGTGGGATGTGGGATGTTGGTTTTGCTATCCCTTGCATCTTTCCTCATCCGTCGCCGCTTTTCCCCCTCTCGTCGTGATGTGGGTTGTGTTGATGTGAAATGTCGATGGCGTCAGGGGTGAACAAATCTCTCATCTCGCGATGGAGCACCCGTGTGACAGAGTCGACATCGCCTGCTCTCCAGGTCTGGTGTTTTTTGGTATTATTTTGGGGGGTTTTTTTGGGTCATGGATGATCCGCGCCAGCTCTCGAGCACGAACCCAACGACATCCAAGCCCTCTCTCATCTCGCGACGGAGGAGCACCCGTGTGACAGAGTCGACATCGCCTCCTCTCCAGGTCTGGTGTTTTTTTATATCGTTTTGTGTTTTTTGGGTCATGGATGACCCGCCCCAGGTCTCGAGCACGAACCCCGACGACATCCAAGCCACCTCTCATCTCGCGACGGAGGAGCACCCGTTGTCAGAGTCGCCATCACCTCCTCTCCAGGTCAGGGGTTTCTTTTGTTTGAAGCGACGTGTTTTTTGCGCCATGGATGATCTGGGCTAGGCGTGTCCTGTGCCAAGAGGACGACCCCGATCCGTGATGAAATATGGCCACAAGCGTGCCGTTGGGATGGCCGGTGATCCAGATTGTGTGACGAGAGAGGGTTGGCATATTGTAGGAGAGGACGAGATTGCCCTGGTTGCCCACAACGCTCAAGGTCTTGATCTGGGTCGGACATTGAGCGAACCACGGGGGCTTTCCATCTTCTGTCAGGGCAGGTCCTGGGAGCCCGCGACTCTTGACGACAAGGGACAAGCAGCTGCTGTCCTGGCCGGGGGCTCGTATGTTGATGGAGAGGAGGGGATTTCCAGCGTTGCCCACAACGCAAGGTCTTGATCTGGGTCGGATGTTGAGTGAACCACGGGCTTTTGGATCTTTTGTCAAGGCAGCTCCTGGGAGACCGGACCCGCGAGTGATTGCCGAAGAGGACCAAACAGCTGCCGTCTTGGCCGGGGGCTGGCATGTTGATGGAGAGGAGGAGATTGCCAGAGCGTTGCCTGCAACCCAAGGTCTTGATCTGGGTCGGATGTTGAGTGAACCGTGGGCCTTTGGATATTTTGTCAAGGCAGCTCCTGAGACACTGGACCCGCGAGTGATTGCCGACGAGGAACAACCAACTGCAGTGCAGGCCGGGGTTTGTCGTCGTGGAACTCGACTGAACGGCTCGTGGACCGCGGCACCTGTGTTGGATACCGAGCCGGAAATGGTGAGGGTCGTCAAGGTCGTGTCCCCAACAAGGCCGCATATGCCATCCGGGGTTGCTTCTTGATGGGCGTCGACTCGGTGACCGCTTGACCCGTCCAACCCCAAGACTGAGCCAGCTCTCAACCACCAACCCCCTGAAGTCCGAGACGGAGGGCATACCACCACCCAAGTTCCAACCCAAACACTCCAACCCTCACCCCGAGGCCATGATACGTCTTTCCAACCCAAGTACACCAAGCCAACACCTCACCGAGCCCATAACAGAGTTCCAACCCAAGGCAACCACCAAACACCAAAACACCAAGCCAGCCCCCCATAACCGATTCCATGTAAAAGTCCGAACCAAACGCCCAAACTCCAACCCCGAGGCCATGATGGAGTTCCAACCCCAGGTAAACACCAGACACCAACTCCAGTCCCCCAGGCCCATGATAAAAGTCCAAGCCAAACACCAAAACTCCCACCCCGAGATCCACCACACAAGTCCAACACCAACCCCATCCCAACTCCAATCCATGCCCATAACGAAAGTCCAACTCAAACACCTCAACTCCATCCCAATTCTCACCCCGAGACCACCATACAGTCCAACACCAACTCCATCCCAAACTCCAACTGAAACCCATGATAAATGTCCAAGCCAAACCCCCAACTCCAACCCCTCAGGCCCATGATAAATGTCCAAGCCAAACACCCTAAACTCCAACCCATGCCCATGATGAATGTCCAAGCCAAGCACCCCAAACTCCAACCCAGGCCCATGATAAATGTCCAAGCCAAACATCCCAACTCCGACCCATGCCCATGATGAATGTCCAAGCCAAACATCCCGACTCCGACCCACGCATGTGATAAATGTCCAAGCCAAACGCCCAACTCCAACCCAGCCCCATGATAAATGTCCAAGCCAAACGTCAAACTCCAAACTCTGTCCCCGAGACCATGATACAAGTCCAAGCCAGCCCTATAACACCGATTCCATAACAAAGTTCCAACCCAAACGCCCAAGCGCCCATCTGTATCGTGTAAAAGTTCCAACCCAGACACCCAGACACCCAACACCATGACAAAGTCCCAAACCATATCATATCCCATTGCAAAATTCAAACAACAAAACCCACAAACAACAAACTCGCACAATCAGACCTCTCCAGCTCTCCCCTCAATCACCTCCAGCTGTGCCCGGACGTAGGCCACCGACGCCGTGGCATCCGCCAATGCCCGGCCCACGCGGGCGTCCCACCTCTCGACAACAAGACGGGCGAGGGGCCAGCGGTCGCTAGTCCCGCGTACCTTGGTCACCAAGGTTTCCAGCGTCTTGAGCTCCGACCGGACACTCCGCCGCTGGCGAAACGCGTTGGTCATCCTGGAAAGGCCATATCCAGTCGCCCGGTGGATGGCGGCGGCGAGGGCCAGAGCCTGGGCGGGGGTGCAGGCACCCGACAGGAACCGGCTGCTCAATGCGGCGAAATCCGGCGGGGCGGCAACCGAGACGGACTGCGCGTCCTCGCCCGGGGTAAATGGCCAGATGGCCCGGTCCTGCGCCCGCTCTGGTGCCACGAGGCACGCCAGCACGAGCCTCCACATGCCCGTGTGGTAGGGCTCGGTGGGCAGGGGCCGGCCCGAGAGAAGATGGATCGCCGTGGCGATGACAAACACACCGCACGATGCGCGATCGGCTTGCTGAGGGCTGGGTGTGGGTGTGACCTCCCACAGCCCGGCATCCTCGCGAAGGAACTCGGTCAAAAAATTGACAATGACGCGTTCGGCCGCCACTTCGTGGCCACGGGATGCCATCGAGTCGTAGACAGCGGCAACCTTGATGGTCCGGTCGACCGAAGCCAAACACCAGTGGTTTCCGCAGATGTGTACCGGAAGTATCAGCATATCTTGGTCCCTGAGCTTGTCGGCGTACGCCGGATGGTTGGCCGCTTTGCAAGCCGTCGTCAGCACGTCGGTAGACACGGGAAAGACCCGAGGGGTTGTGGCTGAGGTTATGGCGTCAAAGGCCATGTTCATTGTGACTCCTGTGAGCCACCCCGTGGCGGAGAGCAGGCTCTCCTTGTCGTTGTCGGCCAGCCCGGCCTGCCAGCTCGGGGGTAGGGAGGAGGAGCCCGGAGGAGGAGGAGGAGGAGGAGGAGGAGGAGGGTTGGGGACCTGGGATGGACGAGGCGGAAGAGAGGCGGGGGATGGACGGTAGGAGGGAGAGTTGACGGGCACCGGGTTGGAGGGCAGGGGCGGGGGAGGCATAAGGAGGAGGAGGGGGGCCGGAGGACCGGTGGCTGGAGAGTCGGAGGGGGAGTCGACGGGCAACAGGTCGGACAAGCAGAACTCGGGTCCCTCGAATACGTCCAGGCCCTCGAATTCAAACTGGGGCGAGAAGTACTGTCGGCGCCTCTTGGCCTCGGGGCTACGCGAGGGCGAGACGCCACTCGAGGAGACCCAATCTTGGCGCCCATCCTGCTCGGTCGCGGACGCGGACGGGGCACGGCCATGCTCAGGATAGGGGGAAGACGGCGAGGTATCTGGTCGCTGTCCCAGTCCGAGTGGAGGGTTCGGTCCTCTCTGGCGGCGGCGCTTCTTAGAATCGCGGTCAATCTCCTCCTCTGTCCAGCCCAGGAGCTGGCGCTCGGCGTTTTTGACGTCGCCCGGCTTCCACAACGGTATGTCGTCGGACTTTGCGTTTCGGATCCTCTTGTCTCTCTGGTGCCCGAGGGCGCCGCTCAGCTCGGCCCAGTCGAGGGTCGGGACTTGGTCCAACACGGCATACGCCGCTTTGGTCAAGGCCTCGAAGAATCCATACGCGCTGGCGCCGTAGAAAAACTCGTCGAATTCGGCCTGCTCGATTTTGAAGATTTCGCAGAACTTCTTGATGCGAGGCCGGCTCGCGGCCGGGATTTCCTTGGTTCTGGTGATGGCCAGAACAATCGACCTGACGACCGGGGGCATGGAGGCGAGGGCTTGGGTCCATACGCGGGGGCCTTCGGCATGGCACCTCTCCTTGAGGGAGCGGACGTCGGCGACGATGTTGTTGTCGATGAGCAGGCTGTTGAGCTGGGCGGCGAGACGGGAGCAAAGGTCCTGGATGGCGTCGGGGAGGGAGGGGGGGTGTTCCCGGCCGCAGTGGGCCTGAACCTGGGCCATGGTGGCGACGGAGAGGACGAGGACGAGGAACGAGGAACGAGGAACAAGGGTGTGGCAGTATAGTACCGTAAACGAGCGGTGCGGCGGCGGCAAGACGAAAACGACGGCGTCGCTGAAACTGTGAAACAGGTGTCTGGTTCTTGGATGCCGACGAGTCGAGTTGTCCGTCAGCCCTCGTCTGCTTGAGCGGTCCATGTCCTGGTGGCAAAGACATGTCAAAGGCAGGCGTCATGGCTTGAAGGTGCATTCATATCTTGCCCCCCTGGCCATCTCTCGGTGGCATGTTCGACCAGCTTCCTCGAGACAGGCAGCAACGGTCGAATACTTGGGAAACATGGACCCGGGGCCTCGCCACACGCCTTCTACGGCTGCGGCAGTCCTACTGCCGATCTACAGGCAGGGACATCAACCACCGGGGTTCCTCGCCAGTCCGGTGCTGGGTCACCCGTCTTGCCAGTCCGGTGCTCGGTCACCCTTCTTGACAAGCCGCCCGCATTTCCACCGGCAGTCCTACTACAGATGTAAATGCGGGGGCGCATAGTGGCGTCCCGCGGGTGCTCCAGGAGTAGGACGTACACGCCCCAGACCGGGGCGGCGCCATTGTCGATGGCGTTTGTCGAGACCTAGGCCGCGAAGCCACTCGATGGTGGGAGGGGTGGGGGAGGTGAGGGTGGCGAGGAGGTTGGCCGGGAAACCAAACTCCGCCTCCACGAGAAGGTGGTTGATGGTGCCCATGTGCGGCAAGTCTTTGATGAAGGGGCCGAGGGGGGATTCCATCCCTCGCGGCCAGGGGCCGCCGGACCGCAAGCAGGCCCAGGCTCCTCGAGCGACATGGAGGCGGGTGCCGACGGCGTCGGTGTCTGCGGCGGATGCCGCGGTGGGTGCGGCGGTGGTGGTCTCCATGGTGCGGAACGACGACGGAGAAACGACGCCGAGGGACAGGACAGGAACACCGAGAAACGAGGGAGGAAGAGGGGGAGAAAATGGCGAGGGCTGCCCCTCTGTCAGAGTTTTCCAGAGAAGTGGCGAAGGGTGGCAAAGGCAGCACGCCATCGCGAGCTTGGGAAGGAGCTGGGCTGCCATTGTGGCGGTGGTTGTCATCGACAACTACTTGGCTGCTCGCCTTGACGGCGAGGGCACACGCCCTGGCAACTTTGACGAGGACTACCTGATCGATGTCGAGGAGTGGGCGAGGCGTTACGTCCCATTCGCCTTTGTCAGGGACATGCTGGCTTGCAACCCTACCGCAGTGTCACTGTTCTTCCAGAACCGCCCAATCCACTTGGAGAGCGAAGAACCGCCCACTGACACTCGATCTGGTTTGGACTATCTGAGGGCAGAGGTCAGGGATATGACGGCCTTCGACATGGTCACCAATCCCATTCCTCCGGTGAAGCGCCTCCTTACTGACATCAGAACCTTCGCGCCCAACGATGACGAGTCGGTGACCTCGACGATGGAATCACTTTCCGCTTTCATGGAGAAATACTTGCCCGACACTCCCGCCATCGTCTTGGACCTGGCTCCGGAGCAGAGCAGTGAGGAGTGGGCGTCGACCTTTGAGCTGGCGAACGGTGGGTTGGCGATAGTTGAAGAAGGAGTGCCCCTTTTATACAGCGTCATACAGCGTCATCACCCACCACACGGACCCCAAATCAATCGAGGCGTGCACCTCGAGGCGTGGACCTTTAATGATTGTGTGGGAATGCTTGTGTGTTGTGTGGGAATTCAGGGACAATTCAGGGGCAATTTAGGGGGGATAGGCCAGACCACAACCAGACCACACAAGACTACACAAGACTTTCCAGATTCTGACCATAGTTGGCTGTTATGGTGACTTGAATTTCCAGTGGCTGTCATGTTGGCTGTCATCGTGGCTGTCATCGTGGTTGGCTGGGAATGACATTGCTGGGAATGAATGACACTGGGAATGAATGACATGGGAGGGAATGACATTGGGACGCTGGGTGTTGTGTCTGGGTGTTGTGTCTTGTTGTGTCTTGTCCCCCCTCCCCCAACCCAACCCCGAACCCCCAACCCCCAGCAAACTGAAACTAAAACTGTACTGTACTGTACTGTCCATTTCTGGGAATGGGAGGGAAATCAACTCGGACTGGATGGTGACCAAGGCTCGTAATATTACCGTACTACACCCCGCGTCGGCAGGCGGGAGGCGGGAGACAGGGGATAAGAGACAGGACGAGAGACAGGACGAGGGGACAAGAGACAGGAGACAAGAGACAGGACGGGAAAGGGCAGCAACGAGGAGCTCGAGATTAAGGCGGGAGCATCGGTCGACTCCGGCAGCGGCGGCGGGTGAAGTCTTCCGAAAGGTGATCGCTGGTGGTCGCTGGAAGGTGGTCGCTGGCGGGATGTCTCGCCCAGGAAGCTGTGGCCTAGAAAGTTGTAAAGGGCTAATCCAGCGACCTGGCCAAGCCGCTCGGCTCGTGGAAGTGATTCGAACCTGCAATCATCGACAGAGGCCTCCTGGTAAAATGCAAGACCCTCCAGATACGCGTCCGTGCCTGAAAAGACTTAACGGGGAGATGGCCGGTCGCCTCGACAGGCCTTGCGAGGTCCTGCAAATTCCAGTCGTCGTCGTCACGGACTGAAATGGTTGGATGACCTCGTCCTCCGAAATATCTTCTTCGCGGGATTGCTCGTCGTCTGAAAAGACTTGACGGGTATTTGTTTTGTCGGGGGTGCTCGACGGAATTGTTGAAGTGGTTGGATGCCTCGTCGTCTGGAAAGTCTTGCTGCACGCAAGTGGGCTGGTTGTTCTGGCCTAGTTGTAATAGTGGAAAATAGGGGGGGTGGAAAGGGGGCGGCACGTATAGTTGTCTGGCCAACCATCCAGCGCTTGGCCAACACGGCTTGTCGAACCGATTCGGGTGCAACCCTTGACAGAGGGCGAGGGTGCCTCGACAGGACTTGCGCGGCCCTCCTGGTACGCCTCCTGGTTTACGCGCGGACTAGGGGATTTGTTTATTCCGGGGTGCTCGATGGAGTCGTCGGCAAGGTTGGAGTTGGTGGCGAAGATGCAAAAGGCGAATTGAAAATGCACGCCCCCCAGTGCCAATGTCAGTGCCAGTGTTGATGCCAGTTGATGATGCCAGTTGATGAGTGTCAGTGCTTGATGAGTCTCAGTGCCAGTGTCAGCAGTGTCAGTGTTGCGCAGCTGCGCCAGTTGCGTGCCAGTTGCGTTGTCAACGCGGATCAAATGTTTGCGGAAGGGAGGGCAAAACACCAAGGTCAACTATCATCACTTTTTGAGGACATGTCACCTTTTTTGGCACCAAGGCATTTTTGACACCAAGACCAACTGTCACCATTTCTTTTGAGGACATGTCCCCTTTTTGGGGATACAACAGTTGAGACAGGACAGGGGTGTCAGGGGAGAGCGGGAGTTGAGAGGAAAACACCAAGGCCAACTCCAAGGCCAACTGTCACTACTTTTGGGGGATGTACAGGGGAGATACGAGATGGGCAGGTCTGAGCGGTCGTCTTCGGTGGTAGTCGCTGACGTTGGAGACGAAGGGGAGGCAACCGCCGGCGATGTCATTGCCATCGTACCGCAGGCGGCGGCGAGAGATTAAACATAGAGGTCTTAATGGACGTCTCAATGGCTCCGCCTGCCGAGATTTTCAGTCCCTGAGATCAAGTTGAAGATCAAGTTGATAATACGAATGCTACACGTAAGTGGGCTGGTTGTCTGGCCAGGTTCTTATAGTGGAAAATAGGGGGGATGGAAAGGGGGCGGCACGAGTGGTTATAACTCGTCCTGGGTACATGCCAGGCCCTCCTCGTACGCGTCCGTGTCTGTGTCGTATGAAGTCCAGTGGTCATCGTCCTTTGCCCATTGACTGGGGGGTTTGTCTCGCCCTCGACCTGGGTATATACGACGCCCTCCTCGTACGCGTCGTCGTCCTGGGTACCCTGCTCGAACGCGTCCGTGTCTGTATACAAAGAATCCCAGTCGTCGTCGTCGTCTGTACGCGGACAGTTTGGCGGGGGTGCTTAACGGAGTCGTAAAAGGCAAGGCCCTCCTGGTAGGCCTCCTGGTAAAACGCGAGGCCCTCCTCGCACGCCTCCGTGTCAGTCCAGTCGTCGTCGTCTGGAGAAAAATGACGGGGAGATGGCTCGTCGTCTGGAAAGGCGAGGGGGAGAGCGGGGGCCCCTGGGCCATGAGCGAGCGTCGTTCACCCACTCACTCGCAGCTGTGTGCGTCTCGTGGTGCTGGTCGATCTTGACGTCTTGCAAAATTTAGTCTTCGTCGTTCCCCCACTCGCTCGCAACTGTGAGCGTCTCGTGGTGATGGTGACCCCCCCTGGTAGAATTTAGGGTGTAAGTTGTGATCCTGGGTAGGGTGTGGGCACCCGCGACCTCTTGCGTACTGTCGTCGCCTGACCCGGGGGATGTTCCTGGGTGGGTGGCGTCTTTGGGAGAATCGCTGGGGTCTGCAGGCTGGCCCTTCTTGTACGCGTCCGTGTCCGAGTCCTGCAAATTCCAGTCGTCGTCGTCGTTCAGTGCCAATGTTAGTGCCAGTGTTGATGGCAGTTGGTGATGCCAGTTGATGAGTGTCAGTGCATGCCAGTTGATGATGCCAGTTGATGAGTGTCAGTGCCTGATGAGTCTTAGTGCCAGTGTCAGTGTAATGACAGTTGCGTAGCTGCGCCAGTTACGTTATCCAGTGCCAGTTGCGTGCCAGTTGCGTGCGTCGTCAACGCGGATCAAATGTTTACGGGAGGGGGGCAAAACACCAAGGCCAACTGTCACCACTTTTTGGCAACAGGGGACATAGGACAGAGGAGATAGGGCAGGGGGGGACAGGGGCGAGCGGGAGGGGAGGGAAAAACACCAAGGCCCACTGTCACCACTTTTGGGGACACACAGGGGAGACACAAGATGAGCAGGGAGAATGGACAGATAGGAAAGAATGGCAGAGATGGCAGAGAGGACTACGTCATGCATGATCAATCCACCCTGCCACTGCCACCAGTGGAAGGAAGAGCGCGATGCAAAGTTAAAAGGGCGACGGCGGCAGGGCCCGACACGAGTCCCCATCCGGTTTTGACACGGCCCGAGACGACGTTCTTGCACGTCTCAATGGCTCCGCCTGCCGAGATGAGGGCCGCCTCGCCGCTCAAGCTCCCGGCGTGCAGCGAGTCCCTGCCCTGGTCGAGTTTCTTGGAAAGGATGCGTTGTTCATCGGTGGTCTTTCGTGACAGCTCCTCGACCACGAGAAAAAAGTGATTGGAGGCATGGACGCGCGTGATCTCTTCCCTCGTGGCCGGTCGTCTCTTCCCTCGTCGCTGGTCACGCGGGGATCCGCCATATGTACTTGTTGGGTGTTTTTTGGAGGATGGGGATCAGGTCGGCGTCCGAGCCCGAGAACACCAGCCCGGCTCTCTTGAGCATCCTCATAATGTACTCGATGCGGGCGGGGTCCTCGGGGTGATGGTTCTCGGCGTTGTGCGGGCTGAGACCAGGTGCAGAGACTAAACGTCCGTTCTCGAGATTGATAAGACGGCCTCGGCCTCGCCAGCTTCATGGACGATAGATGACGAGGTCTTGATGAATCTGGGCGCAGCGTTGGTGGAGGTGCGTGACTCATGGTCCCTGACACCATAACGAGGCAGAAGTGGTCCAAGATTGCGTTCAAGTTGCTGCCCCGTCGGTGCCAGCTGCGTTGTCAAAACAGATCAAGTGTTTGGTGTGCATGTGTGACGGCAGTTTGGCTGCGGGAGGGGAGGGCAAAACACCAAGGCCAACTGTCACCTTTTTGGGCACAACACCAAGAAAAATCATCACGGCTCGTCCATCGGGCGTATGTCCATGTACAATGTCATTCCCAACCACGATGACATGAAGAGGGCGGGCCCCGAGGGAGAAAAGCTCTTGACTTGAAGTATATCATTTGTTCATTCCTGCATTCCAACCCACAGCAAAGCCAGGAGGTGGTCTCCTTGTTGGACGCAGCATCCCTCGCCTCTCGGCTCCATGACATGAGGCCGCTGATGCCCATCGACATATATCGGCCCCCTTGGCACCACTGGGCTCGACGTAAACAAGATGCTCGCCGTCACATCTGTTCAGTCGGGATTCCGTCCAAAGGACGACAGCTTTCTTCAAGGCGACTCCTGAAATATCCCCCGGAGCCTGGTGGTCGTAGCATGCATCTCGGCCAGGAACTTGGAGCTCTTGTCCATCTCGTCGGTCGCCTTCTTTGTCAGTACCACCAAAGCGAGCCGGCCAAGCGCGTGGTCATGCATCTGGGAGCTTCTGCCTCCTCTCTGGGCGCCAGCTGTCTTTTGCACGTGGTCGACAAGGCCCTGGACTTGGTTCCGCAATAGCTCCTCGGAGCCATCTTCCAACGGCGCCCCAAACGTCATCAAGCATTGCGTCAGGAGCCGGCACCTTTTCTCCATCTTGTCTTGGGAACAAGGTAGCTGCGGAGTCGGCCCCAAAGCTCGTAGCTGCTCGTGTAGATGGTCGCAGAACTGGTCCAGGTTCCAGTATCGACGCTCGGCATCTTGGACGCGAAAGACCGCCTCTTTCAACATCTGTATGATGCCAGCCGCATCATTACGGTTCCGTCGTTCCGTCTGGGCAGGAGGGTCGAAGCTGCTGACGGCCGTTTCCTTCTTGTTGGGTGATTGGGCGACATGGCCTCGCTGCATCGTGGTGTGGGCGGCGGGAGAATTGAAGCCCTCGGGAGAAGGGGGAGGATGCTGCAGTATTGTAGGAAAGGTGCAGAAACTCGGATCCTCCGTTTCGCAACCGGCGTCCATGGGAAGTTGTGCATGGTCCTGATCACCATGCCCTGATTCGGGGGCCGGGGACTCGGACGCGGACCCCCACATGTCGACAAATGAATCGTCGTCGCTTTCTTGCACAGGAGAGGGATCATGGCCACCCCGCTCGACATGGCCGCTGGGCTTCCTCTTCTCTGTCTTCTTCTTCTGCATGTTCCCTTGCGTTGGCGACCAAGGCCCGGTTTGGGCGTAGAGCTCGTGGCAGGCATCTCGAAGAAGTTGCTCCGTGAGGTGTCCCTGATCTTCCGCCGGCGACAGGCGTCGTCCGATGGGGCCGCTAGGAGTGAAGAGACTGTCCAGCGGGCGGTCATGTTGGGTGCAGATGTGTGTCATGGTGTGCATGAGCCGGGCAATGACGACGCTGGGAACCGGGACCGGGTCTCGGCCATGGCGCCAGAGCGACGACGGGCGGAACCAGGCGGCGCGACCTCCCCAGAGCTTGTCGAGGATGGCGAGGCGCTTTTGGTGGTCCAGCTCGCGCTTCTGCAAGTCCCTGGTCGCTGGGGACATGTCGAGGGACTCGGCAAACACCAGGGCCGCGAACTTGGGGGCGTGGGCCACGAGGTCGGCGACGGCCTGATCTCGGTCGGGTTGGGCATCCAGGATGTGAGCCAGGGGGGTGGCATCCGAGTTGTGGTCGACGATGGCGCTGTAGATGCGTTTGCTCTGTGGCGGGCACAAGATCAGTTCATGCCGAGGTCCCATCTGGCACGGGAGAAATGGGAGATTGGGGGGGGGGGGGGAGACGAACACGTTCCAGCTGTGTGATTGCTGGAGGCTGTGGAACAGAAACCGGGGCCAGCGGGGACCAAGACGGAGGAAAGTCGTCCATGATCCTGCAACGGCGCCGTCGTCGGGCGTCGATGTCGCCGAGGTCGCAGATGCACGGGGCTTGCGCGTGGTTGGACCGGGTTGATTGCTGCTGGCTGCCTTTCTTTTCGTCGAGGGAAGACACGAGATGGGTAGAGAGGATGAGAGTACGTCATCAATCAGTAATCCGCTCTGACGGGGCAAGCAGGTGCTGTGGAAGGAAGAGCGCGATGCAAAGTTGAAAGCGCGACGGCGGCAGGGAGTCCCTTCAACTGAACTCCCCCGACCGTCGTCGAGTCGACTGGCGGTGGAGGCTTGCTTGCTTGGTCGAGCTCATCTTGTCGGGGGAGAGCGACGCCATCGTCGTCGTCGTCGTCGTCGTCGTCATCGTCGTCGGTGTGTGAAGAACGGGTGTGACAAGGACGTTGGTGATGCCCAGTGATCGCAGAATGATGGCGGTGGCCAGAGCCGGTGGCAGCGGATCGAGTGGGAGACAAACAGCGGATGTGGGAGACAAACAGCGGATCGACTGGGCGGACAGACAAACAAACAGGTGTGCAGGGGTGCAGGGGTGCGAGCGAGGAAGCCGGAGAAGAGAACGAGGAACGAGGGCCTCGCAACAGGCTCAACGGGCTCAGCGAAGAGGTCGCGCGTCTGAAAAGATGCTCAGTCACCAGCATTCAATTGAGACTCGTCGGCGGGGTTGCTGCGATCGTTCGGCGGGGTTGCGGGCGGCCGGGCGGCCGGGCCCCACCCCGGGCCGGTCGGGGCCTTCGGTGCCGGTGCCGGTGACGGACCGCCCGCGTCCCTGGCAGACCGACACGCCCTCCCGCCCATTGCCAGGCCATTTCGGAAAATGGGAAGGAAATCAACTCGAACCGCATGGTGACCAAGGCTCGTAATATTACCGTATTTACCGTATTCTGGTTACGTGACGCTTGTTCATACACCCCGCGTCGGCACCCCATGTTCCTCGACCCGGCGCTTGACAGTCGCCCTCTACAAATGATTCCACGCCCACGAGCAGCACGGGCTGCAAAGACAGCACCTTGGACCTTGGACATTTCTGCTATTATGGTTGTCATTACTGGCAGGCTCCTCTCTCGCTTCCCCTCTCTGGCCGCGTCTGCGCATCGCAAATGGCACTGCCGCCGACTGCTCTCCGACACAACTCGATGCAGAGTTGTTCTGCGATGCGTCTGCACTCGCATGACAGAACAGGGTCTCTCAGCTTCAAATTCCTGGCCAGACGTAATGTCATGACTATGATGATGACCATGATGCTTGCAAGGCCTCTTGTCATGGCGGGGGCATTTCAGCAACGGGCATCGCCAGCTACGAGCACCAGAGAGGTGGGCGGCCAGCTATGGAAGGCGTCTGCGGAACATTGCTTTTCATGTCACTCCAGCGAGTGTTGCAGTGTCGAACCGTAAGGCAGGTATCTCGACTCCGCGCACTTGGTCGGTTCCAAGAGTCGCAATCCCCTAAGTCTAGGGGCCGAGGCCGAGGCCGACGACTAACCTCGCTGCGAGATGACGATGGACTGCTAGATATCCTTGTCTGTAATTGTCTGGCTTGCTTGCCGCACCTCCGGTACATTTTTTACGTATAGTAATTAACTTGGAAAACCGTAGAAATCTAAGAATGTACGAGATATACTCCTGTACGTATTTTCTCTACTCTTTTACAGGACGAGCTACGGAGGCGCCTACTAAAAGTAAATACTTACCGCCTTTACTAAGGCTGCTAAGATAATAAATCCGGTAAGAAAAAGTTACTGTAACTTTAGAGGCCTTTGTTACTAATACCGCTGCAGCCTGTCGCTAGAGTTTTGGCTTAGCGATAACGTCCCCTGAAAGTACAGCGACCCCCGAACGTATCTTATCTTAGCACTCGAAAGCGGTAAGTATTTACTTTTAGTAGGCGCCTCCGTATTTAAACTTAATAGCGGCGTATAAAGCCTTTATAAAAATAGAGAGAATAGAATATATAAGATACTACGTAACGGCTTTAAGTATAGGTTTAAATCATAAAAGTATTAAAAGGTTAGAGAAGAAATATTATAAATAATCGTATTAGGAATCCGTCGGTATATAAAAATATATTATATACCTTTTTATTTTTAATATAATAAATATATGTAGTGATTCCCAGTATATATACGGCGGTCGGCACGGTATGTAGTATAGGGCTACGGCGGTTAGCGCCGGGGCACACTACGGCGATTAGCGCCGGGGCACACTACGGCTGGCACGGCACAGGGAGCTACAGGAAGTATAGGGCACGTAGGTTAAGGGTAGCTATGTACAGGAGCTGATATAGCGCAATAGAATAGGCAGACGGAGGTCTACTAATCGGGGCGCCCTCGTAGGAAGGGCGAGCTACGGGCCGAGATATAACTCTAGTAGCATCGGGGCGAGGGAGGCGGCAGAGGGCTAACTTACCCCGTAGCTTCGGCTACGGGGTAATTGGTTAGCTGTTCTTATAAGATACCGTACGTAGGGTATCGGGGATAGGAATAAGTAGCTAGCTCTAGTACGTTAGTTTACCCTATAGCTAGGGTAACGCTAGTATAGTAGTTAGGTAGAGGGAGTAATACGGAGCTCCTTACCCCCCTAGGTATTAGTAATATATAGGAATCCCCTTTATATAAGTACTAGCTCTTCTAGCCTACCTTTCCTTTTAAAGAATTAAGGTATTTTTCTATAGTAAATATTCTACTTCCGAAGCTTAGTAATTACGATAGTTATAAGCCCGGCGTTCCTCTAACTATATACCTAGCTGTCGTATTTCTACGAACGTTCGCCTCTCTAAACTCCTTTCTACTAATATATATCTCTCTCTTGATATAAAGTCGTATCCTTTATACCTAGGCGACGGAGTATATACGTTTTACTTTTCTACTTTAGATACGTACCTTTATACTACCCTATATAGAACCCCTATTCCTGTATACCGTTAAGTAAGATAGCCCCTACGGTATCGACCGTACCTTCCGTAGCCTTTTTTTCTACGAGGACTAAACTTCGCTTTATAAACGATTAGGCCGACTAGGTATTAGACCTCGGTTTCTACGCTAAGGCCTTTAATATCTAATACTTAGTTAACCCTAATAGTCTAGACGCCGGTAATCCCCTTAATCCGCCTAAGTACCTAATACTCGAGGGTATTATCGCCGAGAGGTATACCCTTAAGTTAGCCGAGTACGAAGTATAAGTTATTATATAGGCCGCCGCCGAAGTCCTTATCGAGTCTAAAGGGCTTAGGCCCGATATACCTAAGCGACTTATATTCGATAAGGTCGACTACGAGCTCGTTGTTCGTTAACGCGAGTATACGGTATCTTTAGCTACCTAGGAGGTTAATAAGAACTCGTATATCGCCTTTCGTAAATAAGTAAAAAATATTATCGAGTTTAACCTCCTATACTAGGCTAAGACCGTATATACGATTAAAGACTTTTATAGGGTATAAGATTATATCCGCGTCCTTAATATACGCCTAGCCCCGACTAGCGATATTATTTATAAAAGTATCGAGTCTAAGTATAAGATAACCCTCGACCGCGCCGAGCGGGGTAGTATAGTACCTAATAAGTAGTATACCGAGTAGCTCGCGGCTTATTAAAAGGCCGATAAGTATAAGATCGCTAAGGTTAGTAAGCCTACGGCTCTTAACGACCTTTTTAAGGCCCTTTAGCGTAAGATATTCCCCGACTAGGCGTAGACGATTAGCCGTTAGATCCTTAAGGACTAAGTACTCGGCAAACCCTTTATAACGTTCGACGACTTTTAACGCGTTTTCCCCGTACTTCTTTAGGAGGAGATCTCCTATAAGGCCGAGTATATACCTAGTATCTTCTTCTACGGGGGTTTTTATTAGTTATTTAAGTTAGGCGAGTAGTTTAACTTAGGGGGCTTAAGGGGTTTAAAGGGTAAGGGTTCCTTATCCGGTAATAAGGGTAAGAAGGGTAAGGCCTATCCCTATAAGGCCTTAGACGGTCGGGACGGCTTTAAGTACCCCTTTACTTTTACTATATATTACTATCTTAAGTTCGCTATCTTAAGCGAGGATATACTAAGTACCGTTAAGAAGCGTTTTACCGAGGATAAACTTAAGATAATCTATACTATATACGACTTAGCTAAGTTTAACTTTCTACGTAAAGTACTTAGGGATAAGGACTCGGCGTAGCCTAATAAGGTTAGTAATAGACTTAAGAAGAGTAGTAGTAGCGGTAGTAGTAGGAGCCGTTTCCCCGGGTCGCTTAACGTTACGGTTATAAACCTTAAACTTATAAGCGAAACTATAAGTATCTATACTACTATCTCCTTCTACCGCTACCCTTTCTCCGAGAGTACGTTAATAGATAACTATAGTACTATATATCTAGTAAACCGTAAGTCCCTACTCGACGCGGGTACGTTTAAGAAGTCGGATATAGAGGACTTTATTAAAGCTAGAATATAGGCGTTTCTAGTACTAGGGAGGGGAACTCGTACGATAATAAGTATATTAGACGGGGCTAAGGGGCCTAATACGGAGGATCTCGTTTTATTAGATATTATAGTTATTAACGGGTTTTATATAAATATTATCTTAGAAGGTCGCCTTTAGGAGACCGGCGTATAATACTATAGTAAGGACCTGATACTACGGTAGGGGGAGGTAGAAGATTCGGTTACGGTTAAGTAACTAGAGCGTATATTTAATCTCGTCTTTTTCGAATATATTAAGATTTCTACCTACTCTACCGTCCCTAATATTCCCCCTATATACGAGACCCCGGTATATAATAACGTAATATAAAGAGACTTAATCGCGGTACTATACGCTATAAGTAGGAGAGGGCGGGTTTAGAATTATTAGGATTAGGCCCGCCCGAGAAAGGATTTAAAGGAGTTATAATACCTACGCTTAGGATATTTAGGAGTAAAGGCGCTTAGCGAGCTAGTATCCTACATAAGGAACGTTAAGATTAATAGGACCCGTTAGATTAACTATACTACGTATATAAAAACGTTTATAACGAAGGTTAATATATCCTTACGGACGGCCTAAGATAGAGTATATCCGAGGAGATCGTTACGCCCTTTCTGGAAGGTTAGCTAGGACTATTTCGACTTTCCCTATATATATAACTAAACTAAGTAGCTCCTCGTAATTAAAGACGACTTTAGTAGGAAACCCTTTACTTATATTATACCTACTAAGAAGGGGAAGGTTACGTTCCGTATCCTTACGGGCTTCGTTTACTAAGTAAAGAATTAATTTAGCCTATCGGTATATTAGATCCGTTAGGACGGGGATACCGGTACTATCGGCGTTAAAGGCGATACTAAGTACGAAGAGTAAATAGACGAGATAGGTATCGAGAGGGAGGTCTCCCCTTCTAATATATACGAACCTAATAGCGGCGCCGAACGTATAGGTTAGTAAATTACGACTAAAGCTATTACTATAATAAAAGGTATAGGGTTACCCCCTTAGATATAGTCGGAGATAGTATATATAGCGGGGTACCTTATCGGGATAAGCCCTAGCGTACGTAACGAGTAGCGTTTACTAAACGAGGTACTATACTCCTAGTTTAAGTAGTACTTCCGTTAGTATACCGCTATACCCGAATACGTATATCCGTTAAAGACGGATATATACTTAGACTAGAACGGTATCTACGCCTATAAGTATAAGGCTTACCTCTTATACTTATCTAGGGAGGCGGATACGGAGAAGAGAAGGTTTAAGGTAACGCCGAAGGGGTATATTAAGTATTTAGTCGGTTATAAGGCCTTTAATATCTATAGGGTATAGATTCCGGCGTTTTATAAGGTAGTAATTACGCGTAACGTTACTTTCGATAAGAATAAATTCTACTTAGAGTAAGACGTATAGGAAGCGATATTAATCCCCTTAACTAGGGAGAAGGTATAGCTAATCGAGCTTTAAGAGGGGACGCCCTATATATCTAGTATATAGGAGCTCTTAGAATCTCTTATAACGTTAAACGTATCGCCGTAAGAGGATATATAGGAGTAACTACCGATAGGGGATAGTTTAGGTAAAGATAGTAATAACTTACCCCGAGGTTAAAACTCGGGGGTAAGGACGCCTAACTCGGGGGATAATAATCCCCCCGAGAAAGAATACCTAGAAGACTAGGCGCCGGAAGGACTTCTAACCCTAAAGTAAATAGATAAACCCTTAACGCGTAGCGTTATAGCCGAGCCGGGCGTAGGGAGTTAACCGGGTTACTCTAGTATAGACGAGAGTAAGAATAGCGATTACGAGGTTACTTCGGTCTAAATATATACTCGTAACGAGGAACCCTAGACCTTATAGCTTACCGAGCGTACTATAATATATACGGACGAGGGTAACGAGTAGGATACGGAAAGTATAAACCTTGTAAAGGAGCTCGGAGAGGAAAGTTAAACGGCTTTATCTTCGGCTACCTAGTAGCTACGTTCTTAGGGGGCGGATATCTAAGAGGGGTATCCCCTTAGAGGGAGCGAAATTACGGCCTAGTACTCGGGGCCCGGCGTTACTTCTAACGTAATAGTATAACCGGTACTAAAGAAGACCCGGAACCGGAAGAAATAAGGCTTAACTACGAAAGCTAGTACCCGGCTTAGGAGCCTTAATAACGATTAAGACGGTTCTAAAGATCTAGGGGGTATACCCGGCTTGTAATTAGTATTCTTCTTTATAGAACGAATATATAAGGACGACCTTGTTAGATTACCCGAGTAGTAAGATAAGCGGTAAAAGGATTTCTTCTATACCTATATATTAGAAATAGATAATATAGTAAGATTCGGCGTTATACGATATCGAATACTATATACGATAATAGCTATAATAGTATTAGTAAGTTCCCTTAACGCGTAGGAGCGCCTATATAGGGACGATCTCTTTAAGATAGTTCTACTACGAAAATAGCGGGACTTAGACGCCTACCCTCTCGGAAAGTAGTTCCGAGAGGTATACTACGCCGAAATTAAGACGCTAATAGCCCGGTAAACCTAACGTAAGGTTAAAAGAGATTAGGAAAAGGGGCGCCTACTACTACTAAAGTAGGTATTCTCCTATAAACTAGATACCTAAGGGTTCCTTAATAAATATAAGTCCAGAATCTATATACGCGGCGATATATAACCGGTCGATACTTTATAATCGATATACGCCGTAACCCTCGCTACGAAGACTTTCTATACGATAATAACCCTTACGGCGGAGAAGGACCTCGAGGTATACTCGTTTAATATAGTATAGGCCTTTCTATATACGTTAAGAGACCTTAACGGTAAGGTTATAGTATATAAACTTCCTAATAATTTCTAAGACTTAGGGTACGTAGTTAAGCTAGATAAGGCTCTATATAAGCTAAGGGATTCCCCCGTATTATAATATAGGGAATTCGCTAGTATACTTAGAAAGCTTAACCTTAAGTACTTAAGGGAGGAGCCGTACCTCTTCTATAATAAGGACCGTACTATATACGTACTCTTCTATATAAACGATTACCTAGTACTCTTCTACCGCGACTATTAGGCCGCGGGTAAGTATATTATAAAGGAGATCTCTACTATATATAACGTTAAGAAGTAAGGGGATATTAAAACCTTCCTAGGTATCCGTATTATAAGGGAACACTTATAGAAACGCCTTTAGCTCGTATATAATTAGTATATCGAGAAGATTACGATAAGATTCGGCCTAAACTAACCTACTTTCCTACCCGATACCCCTCTACTAACTATCGAACTAGTAAAGTATACAGGGGTAGTAACGAAAGCGTAGATTAAGCTATTCTAGGAGCTTATAGGTTTAATCTTATATATAGCGATTATAATATACCCCGATATCGTATTCGCCGCGGTATACCTTTTACATTTCCTCGTTAACCCGAGCGTTATATATATCGTAGTAACGTAGAGAGCTATCCGGTACCTATATAATACCCGCTACCTATATATCCGATTCGGGGGTATAAGCCTATTTGTACGTACTTTCCTTATTACAAGTAACTCGTCCTTTACTAACGACCTAGATATAAAGAGGTTATTATTCGGATATATTATATTCCTCTTCGGGGGAGTTATTAACTAGAAATCCGCGAGGTAAGATACCGTAACGACCTCGTCGACCGAGTTAGAACTCTTAGCCCTTACGGCTACCGGGAAAGAGTCTATAGCTATAGGGCGACTACTACGTAATATCTAGCTAGACTTAGGTAAAGGTATTTATATCTACTATAATAACTAGTAAATTATCCGCCTTATAATAAGCGAGTACGAGCGTATTAGTACTAAGTTAAGGTATATATATATTTACTACTTATAGGTACGATAAGAATAGCTTAAGGGCTTATTTACCGTAAAGTACCTTCCTACGAATAAGATACTAGCGGACGGTCTTACTAAAGCCCTATCCCGGTAGAAGTTCGAGTACTTCTGCCGGCTTATTAACCTTAAAAATATAGGGTATTTAGTTACGAGAATTACGGGAGGTAGTAGTATAAGGGATAGTTAGTAAGTAAAGGGAGAACCCCTAACGCTAAGGTATAACGATTTCTAAAGGGTAAGCCCTCCGTTAGAACGGTATAGGCGGGGGACGTTACCCTAAAGACCTATAAAATAATTTACCCCGGGGTATACTAGCTAGCGTTAGCCCCCTTTTATAATAAACCGGCCTACTCGGCCTCCTCCTCGTCGTCGTCCTCCTCCTCCTTCTCTTCCTCCTCCTCCGAGGAGGAAGAAGATACCTCCTTAATAAAGGGAGGTAGGGCTACGCGCTTACTACGCTTAGTAGTCTTACGGGGGGGGCGGGGCGCGACGATACTACTAACGATAGCTATTAAAAGACGGCCGGACTTAGTAAATAAACTAAAGGTAAACGCCTTACGGATAAAGCGAACCTCCTCGCGGATAACCGTTATATCCGTAAGGACGTTCTACCCTACGTTTACTCCGTCTAGTACCTACCTAACGGTATACTAAGCGTACGAGATCTCGAGAGCCTATAATATACTATAATTCGTTAGTTCGTTATAAGTAAATATATCGTTATAAGGGGAAATACGTACGGAACCGTTATTAACGATAATATCGATTAACCTCCTCGCTATTAGCCCTACGAATTATAGTACTAATACCTTAGTATAGCTACCCCGATTAGCTAAATACGTATAGTAGTCGGGGTTACCGACTACCGATATATAGTTAAACGAGATATGCTTAGTAAGGGCCGCGTTAACCGTATAATAGTAAACGGTAAGGAAGACCGGCCTATAGGTTACTACCTTATTCTTATTTACCTTATAATATCTCTATTAGTTATAAAAAGTAGTAAGCTATATATCGTATTACGTACCGAAATAAGCCGTTAGGGCGAGCGATCTTAAGGTCGTCCTCGTTAAAGAGGAGGGGGGCGCTACCCTTTACCTCCTCTCCCTCTTTACTAGCCGGGACGGCGGCGAGGAGCTACTTTAAGGAGAGCGGGCCGCGGTTAGATACTACGAGTTACTACTTTACAGGAAGCGGGCCGCGACTACTAAATATTACCTCGTCGTCGTTACCCTTACTACTAAAGGTAAACCCGAAAGGGTCCTCCTCCTTAGGCTCGGGGACGGAAGGGGGAGCGATGGGGGTGTAGGCGGCGGGGAGACGGCGTATCGGCGACGGCGGCGGGGGTAGTAGATATAGGCTAGATAAGCTTAGGGGTAGTAGTAACGAGGGCGGTAATAGTACGCTAATAGCGGTAGGCGGTAGTAGCGACCGAGGGGGATATAAGGGTAGGAGTACGTAAGGCGACCTTTCTCTTCTTAGATCTATAATAGACGCGCGTTAGTATACGGAAATAACGTTAAGTTAATTAAGGGGACTTATAAAAGACGGCCGGAATAGGAGCCGTAGGCGTCGGTAAAGTTTAAACTATTATACGCTAAAGTTAATAACCTCGATCCGATATATTAATTCCCTATTCCCTACGCGCTAAATATATAGGTAGCCGTTAAGTTAGGTTCCGATTAGGTCGGCCCCCTCGCTTAGGACCGACTACGTAGTATCCTTACTACTATAGATATAACTAGGTAAGTATACGTAGGAAATAATTAGACGTAATAAAAAAGGGAACTTATATATCGTCGCTCGATTCCTCGGAGTTAAAGGGGAAGGCGTAGGCGTAAGCGCGGATCTTAACGTAGGGCGAGGGGGTAGCTATTTTAACGGATAACTATAGAGGAAAGGAACTTAGATAGAAGACGTACGGAAGTTTTCTTTTAGTAAGGGTATTACGTAGGGTATAAGGGCTATTCCGCGAGTTAAGGCCTTATACCTAGGGATATAGAACTACTAAAATACTTAGTAGAGTATAGGTATATAGACCTAGGCCTCGACCTACGGTTATATAAGGTAACTAGGCCGTAAGGTAGTAATACTACGACCGATTATAACGATAAACGGGAACTAACTTTAATAGTACGGCGGCCTTTAGTATAGCGAAATCGATGTCGACCGCGACGAGCTACCTATCGTACCTAGTAATCTCGGAAGTATACGGTCGGTAATAGTAGGTAGAAGTATAGGTACTTAGGGAGAGATTATTTTACTTATTTTTTAAAGGATTTTATATATTTAAGTACGGGGAACTATATTAGTAGGTAGCGTAGACTAGTAGGTCTTCGTAGCCTAAGGGGTATATAGTAATTCCTAGTATATATACGGCGGTCGGTACGGTATATAGTATAGGGCTACGACGGTTAGCGCCGGGGTATACTACGGCGATTAGCGCCGGGGTATATTACGGCTAGTACGGTATAGGGAGTTATAGGAAGTATAGGGTACGTAGGTTAAGGGTAGTTATATATAGGAGCTAATATAGCGCGATAGAATAAGTAGACGGAGGTCTGTTAATCGGGGCGCCTTCGTAGGAAGGGCGAGCTACGGGCCGAGATATAACTCTAGTAGTATCGGAGCGAAAGAGGCGGTAAAGGGCTAACTTACCCCGTAGCTTCGGCTACGGGGTAGCCGGTTAGTTATTCTTATAAGATACCGTACGTAGGGTATCGGGGATAGGAATAAGTAGCTGGCTTTGGTACGCCGGTTTACCCTGTAGCTAGGGCAACGCTAGCATAGTGGTTGGGCAGAGGGAGTAATACGGAGCTCCCTGCCCCCTTAGGTGTTGGTAATACGTAGGAATCCCCTTTGTACAAGTACTAGCTCTTCCAGCCTACCTTTCCTTTTAAAGAATCAAGGCATTTTTCCACAGTAAATGTTCTACTTCCGAAGCTTAGTAATCACGACAATATATAAGATAGAGCTATAGGTACTAAGACGATACTAGCTATATACCTATATATGCTTTTGGTATCGCCTCTCTTCTAGAGAAAATAATAATTATAATATTACTATATAGAATAGCTTGTAGGTTAAGGAATTCCCTAGGAATTACTTTAATAATTAGCGCTTCCTATAAAATCGAACTAGTAATATCTCTTCTCTAAAACTTAGAAAAGAAGTTTTATAATGTATTTAGGAGCGCTTCCATTTTACCTTTACTTAATTAAGGGTAATGAATCTTTATTATGTAAGATTAATCTCCCTTAGCTTCGACTAATTACTACTAGCAATACTTGTTTAAAGAAAGGCTTAATTTATATATTTATCGTAATCCTTTATCAATTTCTTACAATCTCTTTTCTAGGCTAATTGACAGACTATACATTCTATAGATACTAGAAACTCTCGCTAGTAGCGTTTACTAAAGTACTAGATTGCTTCTAGTTGCCGCTACTATAGGTAATCGTTCCAGTATATATTCGCTACAGCTTAAAATCGCTGTATCTCAACGAGTACTATTTAATATAATAGCTTTTGTAATAAGTAAAGCCTAGCGGCTCTCGCTATAGCTAATATTAATAACTATTATAAAAGTCCCTAGTAATAAACGCCTTACTAACTGCTTTACTAAGCGATTTCATAATACTAGTAACTTAGAGTATAGAGCGATTAGGCAGAAGGCTAGGATCTATTCTACTATCTAGTATCTATACTAGTATTTATTATGTATACTAGTATCTAGCAAGCTGTAGTACATAACTTAGGCAGGTAATCCAAGGCTTTCTTTTCTCTATACTATAGTAGTTAGAGAGCCAGACTTTCATAAGTATATTAAAGAGAATGTCTCTAGGCACCTTGGGTTCTGCCTCCGGGCACCTTGTCCCCACTTTTTCCAGAATTCTGCCACGGCGCAAGGGAAGCCCCACTGGGCCGCCCACTGGGCTACCCACTGGGCTACCCACTGGGCCACCCACTAGGCTACTGAACTGCCGTCGCAGCTACGCCCCCGCCGCCCGGGCATCTCCAACCTCCTCAATCCAGCCATCTCGCGACTCGTTCAATTGCGCTGACTGCGAGCGACTCGTTCAATTGCGCGGACTGCGAGAGCGACTAAGCTAACTACGATCGACTCGTTCAATTGCGCGGACTGCGAGCGACTCGTTCAATTGCGCTAACTGCGACCGACTCGTTCAATTGCGCTGACTGCGAGCGACTCGTTCAATTACGCTAACTGCGAGCGACTCGTTCAATTGCGCTGACTGCGAGCGACTCGTTCAATTGCGCTGACTGCGAGCGACTCGTTTAATTGCGCTGACTGCGAACGACTCGTTCAATTGCGCTGACTGCGAGAGCGACTAAGCTAACTACGATCGACTCGTTCAATTGCGCGGACTGCGACCGACTCGTTCAATTGCGCTGACTGCGACCGACTCGTTCAATTGCGCTGACTGCGAGCGACTCGTTCAATTGCGCTGACTGCGACCGACTCGTTCAATTGCGCTAAATGCGAGATGCGGCCTTGCAGTCCATTGCTCGCGACGGGGCGAGGGCGGCGTCGCGTGTCTTATCTTATCGGCTACACCGCCTGCCTAATTAGGGTTGGAAAGTGGGGACAAGGTGCCCGGAGGCAGAACCCAAGGTGCCTAGAGACATTCTCATATTAAATTAGGGGAAAACTACCTAAAGGAAAATAACTATACTATAATAAAGACAACAAGAGTAGGCGGGGCGGCGAAGTCGCCCTAAGAAGGTATAATTAACTACCTTAGGCGCGATATAGCAGGCGTCTTATACCTTATATGTCTCGACTCGTAGAAGTCTGGAAGTCTAAGATCTAACTACTATAGTAGGGAGAAAAGGGGGCCTTAGATTACATACCTTTAGTATATACTACAGCGTACTAGATAGCGTACTAGTTACTAGATACCAGCGCTACGCGTAATCGCCCTACGCCCTAAGTTAAACGCCCCCTCGAGTCTACGGAAGTTCCTACGAGTAGACTCGATATACCAGACAGCCTGAAATAACTAAATAAAACAATACTCTCTATAAGATCTAAAGAATTCTACGATTTCCACTTTTAAGGTTTTCATCTTACTCTCCTTAGAACCAGGAATACGTTATCGAAGCGAAATAGAGTTATTAACAGTTATCGGCGGTCGAGAACGGAGTTACCGGCGGAGGTCGGGAGCCGGAGCTAGCATAATAAACGACGGGGAAAGCTTAAGCCGATAAAATAACGTATAAGATTCCACGCCCCCGCTATTAGTACTTCTACTTACTATTTTTAATGATATAAATAAGTATTCGGGTCGAATAAGGTTAGCGGCGGTCGATAGCGGAGCTTAGGGGATTCGGGTCTCGTTGCTAGCGGAGCTCGGAGTTACGTTACCGGCGAAGGTTAAAGGCCGGAGCTAAGGTAATAGGACGCTGTAAAGAAAGGTTTACGCCCCTGTTATAGGGCTTATCTTAATATCCTTAGAGCACGGAATAAGGCGGTAGGGCGTTAGTCGTCGACGTCGGGAATTAAGGGTTAATAATAACGTTCCGAGTCGAAGGTTAGAAAACTAAGGCGAGCTAGCGATACGGAGAAGGTTTACACCCCCGTTATTTAGTATCTTCTTACTATCCTTAAGCTTCCGACGTACTAGCGGTTGTAAAATCCAAAGGTCGAAAGAAAAATAAAGGCTTAACGGTATGGCTAATGGAAGGAAACCCTAGAAATAAATAATAGTTAAAAATACTAACTATTTATCTATTTCAACAAATCTCCTAAATCTAATATCGGTCTTCTATCCAAACTATCTAAATAATAACATTTTTATTCTTAGAATAAAAACCGTCTCTCTCTCTTTATCTCTCCTATAAATAAGGGGCGCTCTAGGGAAGTTACCAGCGAGTATCCTCGCCGATCTCTCCTCCCTTCCGAATAAATCGGGATCTTCTCGATACAAAGGGGTACGTACGAGTAAGGGAGCTTATCCTTAACAAGACCTCCCCGGGGATTAACTACTTATAACTAGGTACTTAGTAGTTTTTAAGGGCTAGCTACCTTTTAGAAGGAACCGTATTTCTCGTTACGGATTTTTCTTTCTTTCCTTAGATCGGGGCGCTCGTCCTTAAGTATTTAACGTCGAGAGTAAAGCTTTTAAGTTACTAACGTTAAATACAATACTAAAAGTAAACGTATCTTCATTCTTATCAGGGTATACGGGCTTAATTAAGTCTTAGTCTCTGTTACTAAATATATATATTAATCTCTCTCTCGTTAAATAGATATATCGGCGTATAATTAAGATATGGCTTTTTACTATCGTTAAAAAACGTCTTTCAGAAAGGAGTAGTACTCGCGATGAATTTACGAAAAGGGAAAATAAATAACTATCGTACTATACTGTTAAGGAAAATAAATAAAAAGATAATAAAAAGATAGAAATACTTAATCGAGATTGGTATCGCTCTAGTTCTATTTAAAGTAAGTAATATATCGGGGATACTATAGCGAGATAGCTAAGCGGCGGAGTAATAGTAGCAAAGCGATAGTAACGAAGCAATAGCGACGGAGCGATAACAGCGACTAGATAAAGCTAGGCTACCGGAAAACGAGACGTAGGTATAACGAATCTTATTATCGCCGTATATAATCTTATTAGGCGCCGAGATCATTACCCTCTTACTTATATATATACTTCGTACGCCGCTTACTCCTACTATCTAGTATTATGCCCCTACTAAAAAGTACGATCCCGTTATATAGAATTGTTTATCGAGAAGAGCGTTATCGTTAAGGGCTTCGGAGCGTACGTAGGCTAACTATCGTAATAGTTGTTGTAAGAGGCGAATCGAGATAGAATCCTAATACCGAGGCCGTATCGAGGAAACGCGTCGGGGCTATTATTTTATTACCTTTAAAGTAAGGAGTAACGACTAGAAACGCTAGCATTATTAAAGGTACTTAAACGCGCTCGACGTATTATTGTAGGAGTCTAGGCGAGAATAGGCGACGCGTCTAACGGAGGCTAACGATACTAAAATAACAGAGACGCGTTATCTTAATACCCTTAGAGCGAGGAATACAAAGCGGAATAGATTAGGTATCGTCGCCGTCGTCGGAGATAGAGTTGGAACGCGCGACGCATCGTTAAATTAAGAAAGGAAGGAAAAGACTACGGCTAACGCCGTCGCTAGCAAGTAAATAAATACCTCCGGCTCTTCGTATTATCTTTATAGCGAGCGATAAGGTAATAAAGCCCTCGCTACCGTAGGTTATATCGTAGTTAATAGCGGGCGCGATAGCGGGTAGCGATCTTCGCGATAAGGTTTATTAACGCGTTCGCTACGAAAGGTACGCGGTTTATCTAACAGGAAACCAGGTTACTAAGCAACTATCCGGTAGGTAGAGGGAAATTAAATCCTAAGCTTCTAGATTTTAATAGTTGTTAAAAGTATATAATTACTAAAATTATATAGTTAAGAAGAAGTTTAAGAAGCGCCAAGGCATCTACCGCTTAAGCGCCCCGTAAGCTAGTATAGATTCTTATATAATCCATAAATATATAGAGCTACTAAGAAGTTAAGAAGGTACTTCGGTACTAATTAATCCGGTACATATCTTTATATTTAATTAATAGATATTAAAAGTTTAGAATCGCTTCTAAAGTATATAATTAATAAGAAGGTTAAGAAGTGCTTAAACGCCCCTGAAGCCGGGGTATAAATTCATTTTTAATCAGTAGTTGTTAAGGGTTTATAATCCTTAAGGTAGATAGCTACTAAAGGGCTAAGAGGCGTCTAAACGTCTGTTAAACTACTATATAGCTTTATTTAATTAGTAGTTACTAAATGTATATAACCTCTAAAGGTATATATTTATACAGAAGTATAAAGTACGACCTGGAGTTCATTAAGCTAGCGGGTATATATATATATCTTATTAGTAGTAATTAGGGATATATAACTCTTAAAAATATATTATTAAGTAGAGCTTTCAGTAGAGCCTAGGCGCCTCTTAAGTAGATACTTAATTAGGTCGTCCGGAAGTCTATAATTTAAATACATTAGCCTAAGCAGCTCCTAAGTTAAGGGTAGTAGTATACACCTATTAAAAGGACTAGTACACCCCTATTAAGTACTATTTAAAAACTATCTAGAAAACTATTAATCTCTAGTCCTAGCTTTAAAGCCTTTTCGAAATGGCTAAAATGTATATAAGTTTAGCCGGTATCTTAAATATCTTATTTTAGGACCCAGCTGGAAAAATAAAGGCATTTAGGTACGATTTTAAGACCTCGTCAGTAAAGAATTAGTATCCAGTTCCATCTCTAAAGCTTATTTAAAAAAAAGTAATCGTCTCTATTTCTAGTTTTAACACCTTTTCGAAAAAGTGGAAAGGTATTTAAATTTAGCCGATGTCTTAAATATCTTACTTTAGGACTTAGCTGGATAAAAAAAATACATCCGGTTCCGATTTCAAGACTTAGTTCGTAAAGTCATAAGCATCCAGTTCTATTCTTAGGGCTTTTTAAAGAAAATACTCGGCTCCGGTTCTAACTTTAAGGCTTTTTCGAAAATGTAAGAAGGTACCTTCGCCGATGTCTCGAATGCCTCGCGCTGACAAAAAAAACCGGGGCTGGAGTGTGGGCATTCTTCTGGTTTGGGGGGAGACCCCCACCTCCAGCGGGGTAGGTAGCCAAGTCCAGCAATCTGCAAATCTCCAGGGCACAGTTACCCCGCACTTACCCCGCATGCATGACATGGAACCAATTGGAAGCATTTGGTTGCTCACGTGACAACGCGAGCCACCGCGCGCTCCTCGCCTCTTTCTTTTTTTCCGACGCAGCAGCTCTCGGATCCCACAACCTTGCAACCACCATGGTGCTTGCAACCACCATGGTGCCCGCCGGGATGGACCCCGATTGCTCCAGCAACAACCGCGCCACCACCAACAACGACAACCTCCGTCCGGACCAAATCAGCACCATCCGCACGATCCAGCGCTCTGCCGACGCCCTCTTGCCCGGCGGGACAGCGGCGCCCAATGCAAAGCGCGCTGCCACGGCTTTGCAACGGTGTCTCGTCAATTGGGGCATCTCGGCCGAAGTCCTGACCGCCCTGCGGCCCAGTGGTGGAAGCGAGAAATACTTTCGCAAGCTCCAGGCCCTGTCCACCAGACTGCCGGATTTTGAGAAGGCCCGCGACCTCTTGCGCGCTATCGTCGCTACGCGCCTTTCGACCATTGGGAGAGGCATCTCTGCGGACCCCGCCGTCTCGCTTACCGATATCACGGTACTTCTCCGTAACCTTGACGCCGAACCCCCCGCTCCCGAAACGCCCGCACCGGTTCCGTATGCTCCCCCCCCAACTCCCCACCTCCCTTCCCGGGCACTGACTCGACTGTGACAGATCAAGCCCCGCCAACGCAGCGGCTGAGCATCAGCTGGGCGCTGAGCATCGCCCTGAGCATCAGCTGGGCGCCGAGCATCGCGCTGAGCATCAGCTGCGCGCTGAGGACGAGCCATCCCCTCGTCAAGTGTTCTCAGACGACGACGACACAGGAAACCATTCCAGTCAGAGTACAAACGACAACGACGACAACGACGACAACGACTGGAGCTTGCTGGACCCCGCAAGTCCTTTCGAGGCGCGCTCGCCCTCGCCCCAGCCTGACCAAGTCGTGATGGTCCAGGAACCGACACGCTCACCCTCGCCCCCGCCTGTCCAAGTCGAACGTGAGCACATTCTCGGAGCCGAGTTGCGATGGACCCATGCTGACAGCCTGCAGACCCTAGCGATTCTTCAAGAGACCCTATCGAGGGCGGCCGCAAGTACCCAGCTGCGAGTGAGTGGGCGATTGACGAGGACTCGATTTTGCAAGGTGTCGAGATCGACCGTCATCACGAGACACTCGACATCCCCCGGGTCCCCACGCCCTACCCAGGATCACAACTCCCACTCTGGATTCTACCAGGTGGGGTGGCGGTGGATCGCGCAGGGCGCCGGAAACGTGCCCACAGTGCAGTCCAGAGTTTAATCCTTCATCCAGCCAAGAAGTGGAAATCAGACTCGCACAACAAAATGGATCTGGCGGCAGCCGATCACGACATGAAGGACGACAAGCAACTCACTGCCCCGACGTGCTTGTCGGACCCAAAAGGGTGGCTGACTGGCCAGTGCATGGCGGACTTGTTGCGCGTCATCTCGGCCGGGTGCCAGGGATCAGTCTGTGTCGCCGACACGGGTGGCGCGGTCAGACACTGCATGTTTGAGCGTGGCGGATGTCTCGCCGCAGCGACGAGAGGAGCGACTACGATTCTCCTCCCACTTCACCTTTCTGGAAACCACTGGGCTTTGGCGGTGCTGCCCCTCGCCGAGGGGGAGTCGCTCGAGCTCCTCGACTCGCTCGGGTCCCCTGCCCACACCAAGCATGCGGAAGAGCAAGTCAGCCACTTTCTGCGTCAGCTTGTCGCCCTGTGGCCAAAGGACCACCCCCGAAAACTGCCAAGAACATTTCGACGGGTCAACCCACCCCTGGTTGCAATGGCTGGACTGAAGCAAGCAAACACCGATGACTGCGGTGTTGCCGTGGTCGTGGTCGCCATGTACATCATCGCGCAAAAGAGGATTCCCCAGGAAAGCCACCTGGGCATGTGGAGAAGGCTCCTCTGCTTCCTTGCCGGCGAGAGCTGGCCCATTGCACCTCAGCCCAGCGACAGCGTGGCGCTCTTTGGCATTGACGATTCCGATTGTCGAATGGTCCGACCCGACATACAGAGCCTGGAGCTGATTCCCCAGCCCCCAGCACGGGGCACACTCGACGACTTTGAGCAGTACGCCCAACAGCTGCAGCGTCTGGTTGCGGAACGTCGAGACCAGCAAACCGAGTCGGCACGCAAGCTGGAAAAGACTCTTGGCGAGATGACGTCGGTCCTCGGAACCATCCTCAACCGCTGGTCCACCGCGCCTGAGAAGCAAGATGAAGCTGATGCGGCAGCCGAGGCATATAATCGGATGGTTCTCGGGTCGGCAGTGGCAAGCCATGCTCTGATGGAGATCCAGGACCTGTTGGTGAAGGATTGAAGTTGACGGACAAGGGTTTCGTTTCGCAGGGAATCACGAGAGCCTCGGGAATGTGGACTTGCGCAAGTCAGGCAACCCAAGAGGGGGCGATGATGGGGGTGGATGATGGGGATGGGGCCATGGCATTTGGGGCAGGGGTTCATTTGAGCGCGGCGTCTTTGGGAAACATTTCATATGGAGGGTCGTCGCATTTCGGGAACGGGGTTCATTTGAGCGCGGCGTCTTTGGGAAACATTTCATATGGAGGGTCGTCGCATTGCGGGAAGGGGTTCATTTGAGCGCGGCGTTTTTGGCAGAATATTCCATATGCGGAGGGCTGTTGCATCGGGCAGCGGTTCATTCCAGCACGTCGTCTTTGGGAAATATAGCCCCCAAGAAAACCTGGGCCGAGAGGCCTTTGAGAACTTCATTGTGTGCACCGGCACCCTGTGAATGTGAATGTGAATGTGGCCAAGCTGTCAGTGAGGTGGGTCATTCCGTGAGTTGGGTCGTGGAAGATGGCATCGCCAGTGGTCCTGTCACCTGTGCTGCAGTGGTCCTGTCACCTGTGCTACAGTGGTCCTGTCACCTGTGCTACAGTGGTCCTGTCACCTGTGCTGCAGTGGTCCTGTCACCTGTGCTGCACGGCCGAGTCCCACCTGGCCCTGGTGGCCCTGGGCCCTGGGGGACCGGGACCTCGATTGCGAGGGCAGCTTGCTGTGGTGCTAGGTTGCAGGTGATTGATTGCAAGGCACAGCAGATGCAAACCTCTGTCTGGACTCTGGAGTGTCCGATTGAGGCCTGCACCGATGCGTCATGGCGCGATGCAGAGCCCTCCCACAGCAGCCGAGTCGCCAGACGTCGACGTCCGACCGTCAAACCAGTTCGACAGCAGACTCCAGAGTCCGACAGCCACGTCCACCCCGTCCACCCCGTCAATCACCATCGCGAACCCAGAACCCACGAACCCACCTCAAATTCGCGTCTTGCTCCCAGAGTCGGCGACAGAGCGAGCCATGGCAATCAACAACGCCGACCGCGGCCCAAGGTCTCGGTCTCGACAGCCGCCAACTCCAACCCGCCAGGCCACCGTGGTCGCAGAATCTGCTGCAACCGCAAACAGACGCCCACAAGCCATGTCTTGACAAGATTGAAGAGGGCCATGCCATCCACCGCCAGTCACCGCCAGCCACCCCAGCCTTCGGAGATCAAACACGTCGCCCACGCGCCATCGCCATCGCCATCGCCTCGCGAGAGCTGATTGAGCCCACCAGGACCTGGCTGGCAATCCCCAGAATCTCGTCCCACGAGTGCACCTCGACGAAGCAAGCCTCGACAAAACCCACATCTCGACAGAAGCCTCGACCGCGAGCGTACATCTCGACAAAACCCTCGACCGTGAGCCCACGTCTCGACAAAACCCTCGACTGCGACGAGCCCACAATCCGAAAGACGCCTCGACCACGCGCCCACGTCTCGACAAAAGCCTCGACCGCGAGGCGAGCCCACATCTCGAAAGACGCCTCGACCGCGAGACCACATCCTGCTCGACAAAAGCCTCGACCGCGAGCACACCCCATCTCAAGCCTCCTCGACGGAGCCCAAGACCATCCGACCCTCCCCAAGAATCCCGACACTCCCCAAGAATCCCGACACTCCCCAAGAATCCCGACACTCCCCAAGAATCCCGACACTCCCCAAGAATCCCGACACTCCCCTCCTCTCTGGCCGCGAGCCACAAGACCTACAACTCGCCGTTCGGGAATTGTTTCGTTGCCATCTGGTGGCCATGTTGATTCGGTACGTCGCTGCCAACCATCATGGCAATCACCTCGTCGCCTGCATCCCGCTGACTCTGACTCCCAGCCATCACCTCTACAAAGCGCGTGGCCTGATGAACCGTCTCCATCTCCTCGATCCCCTCCCTCCGAGCGCGCTGTGCAGCCACCCCTCTTGTCCACCATGACCGCGAACATGGGCCGACCGAGCAGCGATGGGCGACCGCGAGTTCCCACAACCCGCCCAGCCGCCCACCCCTCAACCACATGCCCGCGCGACCGAACAGACCCGCGCTCCAGGCACTCTCTTTCCTTGCCACGAAAGCCGCAAGAGGGCGCGCCCGTCATCGGCCCGGCTGGAGACTTCCGAGGAGCCACACGACCCGGCTGGACCGCCGTTCGACCGGGCACCCGGAGAGGACCCAGCTCCCCCGGCCGGCTGGGGTTCAAAGGGACAACAGATCACTCGCCAATTCAGAGGGCAACGCGGCGGCTCCCAGGTTTCAACGCCGACCCCGTCCCAGTGGTCACTCGACAGCTTCGCTGGCCTCTCCCGCGGCCAGGGCTCTCGAAACTCCCTCGGGAAACACGGAACAAGAAACGGTCCAACCCAGGAGACCCCCCGAGATCCAGGCCGACCGGCAGACAGCATGAGGAAGCTCAGCCCTCCTCGCGCTACCTGGAGAGATGATCAGCCTTCCATCGCCGAGACCAGGACCCGAGACCTGCGCCCAACAAACACGGGACAAGCACAGAAGCCAAGAACCACCCAGCCATCACATCAGTTCAGCCAGGACCGCGCACAAGAATGAACCACAGTCCCCCCGAGAAGCAGACGTCCACCCGCAACCACCACATCAACGCACGGCACCATCGCTATCGAACCAAGGCCAGGAGAGTCAGGGATACGTCCTCGCTGTTCTTGTTCCGAGTCCAACGTTCCCGCCACCACACGGAAGACCATGGGCACGTTCTCACCAAGACGTTGCTCTGGCCTGCCCTCGGGCCCAGGGAAGCCGCCCAACCCGGCCGCGCTCGGCACCAGCCCTGACAGCCACCCGCCACATCCCTCGGGAGACGATCACCTCCATTGCCCAGAAACAACGGCGCTATCGGGAACCAGCATGCGTCAGTGCCACGTTGGCACACCACCGCGCGCTGAGACCGGCCCTCCATACCGACGCCCAGAGCCCAGAGGCACCGCTTCGGTTCACGCGAGCGACTTGTCGGCCGGCGTGGACCAAGATCACCCGCCGCTGTCCCACCGGCGCCCAGCACCGCCTCCGGTACCGTACCGTTTCCACCAACGTCGGCGCGCCGACACCTCGATCCCATCATCGAGGACACCGAGATTCCGACGTGCCCCCCGATCCAACAAATTCGCAGGGAGCATCCTTACATGGACGCTGCCCCTCCGGCCGGGCGCGCACGCCGACTCGAGGTGCATCCCCCTCACTCACGATGCCCAACTACCTCGGTCCCATCGGCGCGGCATCGGCGCTCTCCCCGCCCCTCGCTCGATCGCCATCCTTGGCATCTTACCGCGGGGCGCGAGCGGCGTTGGCGCAGCCTGCAGGGGCTGAACCGCCGCCCTCACCGGCGTACCTCCGCGGTCACGGCCGCCTTTGCGGCTATACTTTCGGCACCTTGGTAGCTGACGCGTTTCGTTTCTTCTCCTGTGCAGCCATTTTTCCTCCGCGGGGTTTGTGCTGCTGCCTTGTTCGCCCGATTGTGAGTGTGTGGGCGCTGACGACGGGCTCTGGGAGGCACGAAAATGCGGGGGGGCGAGGCGGGAGTGCGAGGAGCATGGACGAGGTGGGTGACGAGGAACTTTGTTGCTTGGTGTCGGCCTGGTGCCGATCGGCCTGCGCAGCCTGCGCCGCCTGGTCAGGGACGTCGCCTCGCATGTCCCGCCGGCGCGTACTTGCTTAACGCCGCCTCCTGGCCGGGTTGCGTATCGTGAACATCGGGGGTGCCGCAGGAGCCGCCTCTGTCTGCGAGGCTGGCGGCCCGGCTACGTGGAGGGTGGTGATGCTGAGTACTGCCTGATGGAGGAGCGCGGCCGAGATGGTCCGGGGGAAGTCGGGGGAGGGTCGAGTTCTCGTAGCTGGCCGCTTCGCAGCCCAAAATGGAGTATGTCGTCGGCGCATCCGCGGTTACCGAGGCCGGCCCCTTGGTTGCGGACCTACCATCTTGGGCTCTGGGGTCCCTAGTACCGCCGCGGATACTGAGTGAGCCGTGCTGCCCCGAGGTCATGAGATGGACCAGCGCCAACCTACATTTGTTACAGATGGAATCCCGCCGTGCGTGACGGAGATGGTGCTGGATCAGTGACAGCATGTTGGGAGGGCGTGTTGCAAATGTCCCGATGGATGTTGCAGAGCTCCCGGCGCCCATCGCGGCGGTCGTTGCGACGACGTCCTGAATGTGGTGGCTGGGATGGTGTTGGCGCCGACGGAATCTGCCGCTGTCGAGGATGGCGTCGACGGCATCCAGGGGAGAGAGGTGGGAGCTTTTGTTGGAGAGAGAGCCTTGTCTTTGTCGGTCTTTGCTCTCTCCCTAACCGCAACAGAGGCGCCGACTTTAAGAGAGTCGCCAGCCCCGAGTCCCGCCCCTAAACATGCGACAATCTCCCGCCCACATCCATGGTCAAACTCGAGGTCAACCGCCCCCCGCCCCCCCGACATCGCCATCGTCGGCCACACGAAACTTGAATGCGAAAATAACACACCCTCCCCGTCCCGCTCCCGTCGGCGAGCGCAGCCTTCCCGACGACCCAACAAGTAGTAACCGCAAGGCCCTCACTCTCCTCCCCTGTCTCCCTCTCCCTTCCCTCAAGCTCCGTCAAGCCCACCCCGCCGATTCCAGGCCAGGCCGCCACTGGCATCAAAGAATCCCTCCACGGATGCCCGGAGCTCTTCACGCACTAGACTGTGGGCTGGACTCCCACCAAGCTCGAGCACCTGGCGCACTACATGTCTTGAGCCGGGTGTCTTCTGCCTCGTTCAGCACGAGAAGGTTGTGGTCGTGATGCCCCTGTGCCAACCTTTGGGGACGGCATCTGAGAAGTCAACGTTGCAGGGGCGGGACATCCTCATCCACCTCCAGGGCCACTCCAACCGCCCACCCCGTCGACATGCTTCAAAGAGCTCATCCTTCCCTCTCCCCTCCGGCGTCGGCCAACCTACAACAACACAAAGGCCCAAAGCCGCCCCGTGGACTACACAAATTCATCCATGCCAAGCGAGCAGCATCCACGCTCCAGACCGCAGTCCAGCACCGAAGCTATCGCTCGTCGCCAGAGACGCCAACAAGCAACAACCATGCGCTCCCTCTTCCTCTCAGCTCGTTCATCTCACCTCATCGCCTCGTGGCGTCGCCTTACTTTCTGGCGTACCTTGGCCGCCGCCCCCCTGCCCTCTCGAACTCCCCTGGTTTTCCATGCTTCTTGGACCCCATGTCGCCGAACTGCAGCTTACGGCCGCGGCGGACGACTCGCCTCAGCTTCCAGAACTCGCCACCTCCATCAAACCCACGGCTAGAAGGAACCAGGGCACATCCATCCCCCAGGGCCTCGACCGCGACAAGGTATCTGCCACACGCGCCGCCATCGCGTCCCAAACCATACAACAATACGTCGACGAGCTCAAAGCCTGGCCATGCCAACGACCGACCGCTCCACCGGTTTCGAGACACCCGCCCCAAGCGAGAACAACCGCTGTTCCCACACCGGCGACGAACCATCGCCCCCCCTCCCCGACAAGGGACATCCCGATCAAAAGCAAAGCCCACCGAGGGAGCCTGCCAGCCGCCGCGGTTGCGAGATATGAGAGGCGGGTCGGGTAGGTAGGTGGGTTTCTTGCGCGGCATGGATGGCCCAGACGTCGAAGAGACCAAGCGCCAAGTCGAGAATCGGGGTTGTCACGGGATGTCGTATCAGCGTATGGGCCGAGACTTGTACGGGTGCGTCGTGTCATGGGTCTCGGCGGCTGGTTGGGGAGGTCGGGAGGTGCTATGTTTGGAATGTTGGACACAGCAGGGGAAGGCCGGCTTATTACAAAGATAGGTATGCTAGGTAGTCACAACAAATCTCGCCTTTGATGGACCAAATCGGCTTCTCAGATTCCTCTTCCCACTCATCCTGTGACTTTTGCCTTCCAAAGACGCGCCCAAACTAGTTTAAAAAACGGCTGATATCGGGTCTCTCTCCAGCTCATGTCTACGGTTGCACTCATGACCTCACCAACCAGCCACTCCCGCTCCTCGGGTCTACCAACCAGCTCACCACCAACTCAACCACCCCGGCCCCCCCGGCCGGGCCGGGCTCCCTTTTCGTCTCGATCCACCACGCTTCTTGCTCCTCAAGAGACAATGATACACCGAGTGTAGCCCGGTCGACCGTGCCCCATCCAAGAACCCCGGGAACCACAGGGGCGCAAGCACATCGACATCAGACGAGACTTGCTGAGGGAGAGGATACATACCGCCAGCGAGAAAGAGAGTGTTGACACCCTTGTCTCCCCGGCCAGTTCTAAATGCTGCGGCGAGGCCGGCAGCAAGGTTGACGTGAGATGTGCAAGCGGCAGCGAGGTCCGGCAATGCTGGTGTTGTCTCTGGGTCGCTGTGTCTTCTGGACAGGGTTGATCACCACCAGCCTCGACGCCAATGCCAAGGATGACAAGAAGGATGACGGCAAACCGTCCGAATGATGGCCATGACAAACATGGATGCCACCGACTTCGAGGTTCAAATGCAGGCTGCGGCCAGCAAAGCAAACGATAGGCCCGACAAGATGCGTTGATGGACTTTGTCAACATACCTGGCCACGAACATCACCAGGCGGACAGCGGCATCATGTGGTGGCCTCGTGCAGATGTCATCGTCCAGCTGTCCATGAAGGAATGTTATCTTGAGATGCACGAGATGGACTGGCCAGAAGACGCGGCAAAGTGTAAGTACGCATCCCGTGTTCGAGAGACTCGTGAACAAGGAAGCAGAACTGGCAGCGGTTGGGAAGACGACCGCGCCACGAGAACCATCTACCTCTCGCAGTCGGGCACGTTACATCAACAAGATAAGGGGGCTCCTCGGCAGAGCTCCGATCCCCAGGCGCTTCCCCATGACCAAGCAGGAGCTCAAGGCTCACACCGGGGACGCCAGCCCTGTCTCCGTGAAGATATATCAACGCAAGACCGACACGCTGCTATACGCCGCAGTGATCACCCGCCCCGACATTGCTTTCGCCGTGTCACGCCTCACTCGCTTCAACCTCAACCCCAGCGATGAACACCATGCGGCAGCAGATCGAGTGATAGACTACCTCATCAGTACGTCGGGGTTCACCCTCAAGATCGGGGGTGGGGATACGCTCGTGGTCTCCAGCGACGCCTCCTTCGGCGATACTACTGCGGACCGCAAGAGCAGCCAGGGGCACGCCATTACAGGCCGCAGCTTGGCCGCATGCGTATCTAAAGGAACAAGCAGGAAACACCTCAAGTGCATCTACAACAACAACTATCATTCTCCTTCCTCTTCATCACTCGCTGTCTTCCATAATATCCCAGGGCTCGGAGCCGAGCGTTCTCCACCGTCACCAGTCACGTCGAGCCATCGCCTACCAGGATAGTCACGGTAACAAGCCTGCTTGGCAGCATAGTGGTCGAGAACACGCGCACTTGTTGTACGGAGACGAGCCGCAAGACGGTGGCGCCGACCATGCCAAGCTTTCGCCCAGCAGATGGACAGAACCCTCATTTGAGGAGAACCGCGGCGCCCCGGCACGGAATACGGCGAGAGTTGAGGAGGCCATCAGCGAATCGATCAACAATAGGATGGTTGGTGTCTGGGCTCTCGGTATCATGGAACTGATGATGGGAATGCTAGTCTCGGCGAGCAGTTGTCTATGTCTCGCGTGCAATGAGTCGACGGTGGGTGGGATACGTGGTAATGCTGTTCTTGGTGGTACTCCTCCTTGTTGATGGTGCTCCGTCTGGGTTGCATCTCGTGCTTGGTACCCCACGGAACACATGTGCCGGCGAGGGAATGCCCTCGTCTGGATAACCGCATGAATCCGGGTCGTCAACTACCTTGCACAGCTCATCGCTGTGAGGCGGCATACTCACCGGGCCGACAAAGGGCACATGTCTTGCTCACTCTGCTGTTTCATAGAGGCGCAGATGAGCCTGGTCATGGACTGCCAGCAGCATGTCTCCACGAAGACGCGTGATCCCCATGCCCATCTCGAGACTGGCTTTGCTAAACTCCCAGGTCTGAGCTGCCATCTCCACAGCTAGGTTCATGAACTCGGAGATTTCACTCTCTGCCGGTGGTGTTGATGGTGTCAGCCCCTAAGATCAAAGTGATGATGGTGGCAATGCCTGTACGGCGCGCAAAATGGAGACTGTTGGTGTTTTGTGGCCATCAAAAGTGTTTGAATTGACTGCCTCTGCAGAGTAGAAATGGGAGCGCAGAGAGGGCTCCGTGGCCAGTATTTATATAGAAAAGGTCCCCCTAGATCCTCCCCATCTTCCACTGTCTGCCGTAGTCAATTGCCGCCTTGTTGCAGTCGTCTGGAACAGAGGCATTGCCGTTCTCGCAGTGCGTGCGAATAGCTGCACGCAAGTGGGCGGCCGAAGTCGGTTTTGCGTGTGGGTGGTGGAAAATAGGGGCAGAGGAAAAGGGGCGGCACCGCTGGTTGCCAGGCCAATCTAGTGGCCTGGCCAAGATGGCTTGTGGAAGCGATTCGGACCTGCAACCCTTGACGGATGGACCAGGGCCTGATGGAGAAGGGTGAAGAGGCTGTGGTGTCTGTGATCGGTGGTGCCGTGCTGATGGTGTCTTTGAGGTTTTCGTAGGCTTGCAGGCACAGAAAGTCGTCGAGAGGGGGCGCTGGCCGGAGGAATGTGTTGTTCTCGGGACTGGGACCAGGGGACCTACAAACGAGACTCGACAGTCTTGATATCGGCCGTATCAATTCTACCTTTTTCCAAGATGACGACGATGACGATGAGGGGCCTGTGGTGCCGTGGCCGGTGCAAGCCGGAGGAAAGATCAAAGTTCACATGTCCCTCTTCTAAGATGTTGACAAAACAAGACATCTGAAACTGCAGAGGTGTAAATCGCAGCCGCTCCTCCCCTTCCATCCACAAGCCCACCTCTTCATCTTTGCCTGCCCTTCCCAGCCCTGCTTCCATCCACAAGCCCACCTCTTCGTCTCTGCCTGTCCTTCCCGACCCTGGGTACCGTGAGTATGCGACGACACGATGGCGTGTCTCCGCTCGGGACAAGAGCCGGTATGAAGGAGGATGGATCCGCGGGGGACGGAGGACGGGGGACGTGGGCGATGCTGCTCTGTGGACGGTCCGTGGGTGTGGTTATGCGGATGCTGCTGGACCGGGGAGATGCAAGGTGGATTCAGGTGGGAGTGCGATGGCTCGATGAGCACATCCACGGGGACATTGGACGTTGCGACAGCGACTGACTGCATGTATCGTGGGCCGGAAGCAAGGAGCTGCCAATGTCGCTGTTGCTGGAGCTGGATGGAAAATGGCAGGGGTCTTGACCCTGATGGGAGGAAAAGTCGAGGGTCCTGTTTTTCGTGCGACTCTGCCCATGCCCGCGGCGGCCGTGAGCTGTGGACTCGCAGGCAAGGGGCCCGGAGGCGTGTCGGGGCCGGCAATGATGCAAGGGAACCTGGAAAGACTTGTTTTCAGTGCTGGGTCTTGGATAGCAGGACCTGGAATGGAATCTGGCAGATGCCCGTGATGGCATGCGGCCCGCGATCCAGCTCGGCTCTGGTCTGTTTGTGTCCAGTCGGGTAGGAAATGGAAATGGAAATGCAAACAGGCGTTGTCCTTGCTTCATTATGGGGGCACAGATGTTATGGTGCCGAATGGTATCGTGGGACAATTGGGGGCCATGTCGCCCGACAAAGGATGAATCCGATGATCAAGCCTAGACCAAAGAGTCCACGACCATAAAGACTACGGCGAACAAGCCAGTGGGCAAGCGTGCGGCTGCTACCAAGGCGGCGCTTACGCCGAAAGACAAGAAGAAGCCGGGACGAAAGCCCGGCCGCCCGCCTGGACGGCCCAAGAAGACGGCCCAAGAAGCCGACTCGAGGTAGTCCCAAGACCGCTACGACTACCGCTGGTGTGCCGAAGACGAGTGGGAGGTCGAGGCCATTGTGGAGTCTACCATCGATGAGGATAGTATGGAGCACATATACCTCGTGAAATGGAAGGGGTCTGAGGCGTCCGAGAACACTTGGGAGCCCATGACTCCATCCCAGTCGACAGGTTGATCCGGGGCCCAGGGGTTGAACGCGTGGTTTCCGTGCATGTCTCTTCCGTGCATGTCTTGAATGTTGGCGACGACGTATGGCATGGCGGCGGCGGTTATGTTTACGGTCTTGTCCAGCAGGAAAGCGACTTGTCTCGACGGTGGCCTGGGGCGCCGATTTCTGACCCGAAATCAAGGCCAAGTCGGCCCGTGTTCCAGATGACAGAGGGCCCGGAGCTGCGGTACGAGTACATCGGCAGCTCGGCACGGCCCAGCACGGGGGGCAGTATGTCCGTTGGAACTTTGCATTCCACGAGACATTTCATCCTCCTGTATCGGGAGAGACGAGAAGATGGTATGCCGGGTCGGAGGGAGCCGAGGAAGGCTGTCGTCTACAGCTCGGGGACGAACTCGCCTACTCGTCTCTGTGCCGCCGCAGGGTGTGCCTGTTGGCGTCGTCGTCGTTGTTGCTTTTGGTGTTTCAAGGTTGAGAATCCAAGAACAACGCCGCCCTGTATATGCCCCAGTGGGCCAAAGATCAGCAATGCAAAAGAAAGTCGCTCCCCCCCTCCCTGTTTTCCGCCCCTCCTCCCTGTTTTCCTCCCCTCCTCTCTGTTCTCCTCCCCTCCCTCCCTCCCGTTGCACCCTTCGAGATCGTCACCCGTGATGAACCGATATTGGGCAGCGCTGCTGCGTCCCTGATACTCCATCAAGAACAGTGTCATGACACCTGCCATCATGACGCAGGACGGGAAGAAGACGACGCGGGCCACCAAGACCACGGCGGCCAAACCACGTAAGACGGGGGCCAAGAAGGAGGATGCGGTTGAAATCGTCGAGGATGAGCCGGGGCAGATGCCAAAATCTCGGGTCCTGCTAAACCTGCCCGGACCCGCAAGCGGGCGAGCGATGCCGTCGAAGATTCCGCCATGACGAACGCCGAGGCCCTGTCGACTGGAGCTAGTTCTTCCGTGATGCGTGCGGTCGAGCTGGGCGTCTCGGCCCTGGCCGCTGGTAATGCTGTAGACGATGGGGACTTTCCTGATGCCGGCGTCGAGGACGACAAGACCGGGAACCAGTTGCGAGTCTGCTGCGACGCGGTTGGATGCGGATGCTGCGACACCGCCCAAGGGCTTTAGAGAGTGACAGAGCGACCATGGGCGGACGACGGATGACGAGCCCGTTTTGCGACCCAGCCTGGCAGGGGGGTGGGTTATGGCCGGTGATGCGACGGGAGCCGTTGGCACGGCGGGACTGTTTTGCGGGCCGTGGGATCGACGGAGGGGATATGTCAAAAGGGCGTAACCCGGTGGACATCGGCGGGGCTGTGGTGGTAAGGGTGGTGACCAGGGGGCTGGCCTGACGGGTTATGACAAGAACGGGGGCCAGGGGGGGATTCGTTCATACAAAGAGGAGACGTACACGATGCGGGCCTGGATGGCGGGAACCGGGGGGAAAAGCCAATGGCCCAGATTCGACATGACGAACTGGGCGGGAGAGAGGGGCCTGGGTGAAGGACAGCTCGCTGAGCCGGAGGACGGATAGCTCGGAGCCGGGGACAGGGAGAATACGCCCTTTGGACTCGGGAGGGTGATGGTGCGAAGGCCAGCAAGGGGACGAGTTGTACTTGATGGAGGGGTGAGAGAACGGATCGCGGTCTTGACGATGACGAGAGCGGGCGTCTCAGCAAGGTCGAGAGGGTGGTTGGAGAGGAGAGATGGTTGCAGTGGGAGAACATGGTCGGAGGCTTGACGACTGGGATGGCGAGGGCGAGGAAGAAGAGAAGCGCGATGGACGACAACTGTGGTGGGCCGAAGGACTAACAAGGGAGGAGAGCGCTAAGGTTACGGATGGGAGACATGTCGAGGCTGGAGAGCCGAGACTGGAGCTGGACTGCTGGATTGGAGATGGTGTCCGAGGCGATGGCCTTGTGTGCGGTGTACAGATCGAACATGACAATGCTGAATGCGGATAATGGAGTCCTGGAACGCCGCCGTAAAGTCGTCGTGGTGGGCCTTGAGGGCAGAGGTTCCGGTGGTGGTGAAGGGGGGACCATGGTGTCTGTCCATGGTGTCTTTGCTGGGAAGAGAGGGGACTCTCCCGGTCGTCATCTTGCGCATCAGACCGTCGATCGAGGGCGCTCTGCACAGTCCCCCCGCTGCAGTGGAGTGCCGCCAAACTGCGAGGATCCAGATGGTAGTGCTGCCCAGGACGGGGTGACGGGAGCACCGGAGCTCTGAAAGGCATGTGATGGCAGGGGGCGCCATCTGGTGGCCATGAGGCGGCGCAACCTGGTGGCTGTGAGGTATCTGGGGCGCCATCGACGAGACATTGGAGGTAGCGGCACCGGCACCCTCTGCATCTCCATCAGCCTCTCCTCAGCCTCTCCATCATCAGCCTCTTGGGGCTCTCTGCCTCTCTGTCCCGACGACTTGTCGTGGCGCCATACCGACATCCCTGTCCTCTTGTCTCCTCGAAGCGCCGTCTCGCACTTCTTCGGCGCCATGTTCATGACCACGGGTTGGGGCCGTTCGCTGGGGACGGGCAGGGGTAGTGGCTGCGGCCGACCTTGTCCGTGAAACGGACCGTGGTGACGGGGACAGGGTCCTGTTCAGGGAAGAGGCCAAGTTCTGCATCCGAGAGAAGGGATGCCAGTGCCTGTCCGGAAAGCTCGTTGGACCTTGGACATTGGGACGGCTTTCGGGGGTGCGCCTTGTTCGCTTTTCTTTTTCGTGCTTCTGGCGAGGAACAAGGTGGTATCAAGGGGACGAGGGACCTCGGTGAGAGTGCCTATGCAGACAGAATCTTGTTCCGGGTGGAGCACTTGACGATGTTCCGCGCTCAGCTGCCGGACCGCCGAGGGTTGAGGGCCGAGGGCTGCCCCCTCCAGCGCACGGAGAGGGGAGCAGTCGCGCGCAGCGGCGAGGTCAGCAATTGAAGCGAGGCAGCTGGCCAGCCATGTCTTGTTTCCTCGGTTTGTGGCTGCTCTCCGGGGACCCGGCGACAGCGAGGGTGGCGATGGAGGTCGGGGTTGGCCGAGGGGGAGAAGGGATGTCGAGCGGATGGAGCGAGGTCGCGGGCGTCGGCGTGCAAGTGAGGCAGCTGGGGATGTCGAGCCAGCACCAGCTTGGTGGGTGCAATGGCCCAAGAGTCGGGCAGTCAAATCTTGAGTGTGCCATGACATCATAGGACCCCCACAGCATTGGGGGTGCCATGACATCATAGGACCCCCACCCCTTTGGGTGTGTCATGACATCATAGGACCTCCATGACCTTGGGGGTGCTATGTCATCATTTGACCCCCACAGCTTTGGGGGTGCCATGACAATATGGGTTACCGGACTTGTGGGGAGGTAGTGGACAGCGGAGAGGGCACGAGGGGTCGCGCGCCGTGACCAACCATTGTACATCGTCTGCAGCAGGGCACATGCAGGCACCCAGTGCCCGGACGACGGGTCATGGTGGTTGGGTGATTGGGGGATGGTGTCGAGAGTCTCTGGGGCTCTGTGGCGGGCAAGGACGGAGGCGCGACCAGGTCGTGTGCCATCAGGCATAGTGTCGTTGCCTCGTGGCGCGTGCTGGTCGGCCAAACTCTTCGGCATCAAGAAGAAGAAGCTGGCCGACAGCAACACCGGCGAGCAAGCTGGCATCCACTCCATCGCCCCCATCCAGCGCGAGGATCTATGTCGAGGACCTCCAGCCCGACGGGACTTGAACCCCGATAAGACGGACAAATACCTGTCTGCGCCGACACCGGTGCCTACGAAGCGAGGGTCGACCGGCAGCACAGAGCGGGGGAGAGAGGAAGAAGAAGACGGGAGGCAGCTCCCCTCTCCCCTCCCCCCCTCTCTCTCTCTCTCTCTCTCTCTCTCTCTCGACATTCACATGCATTAGGTACATATAACTGCCACCTGAGCATCTCTGGCAGAACCCCTGCAGACGGCCGCTCCATCTCGGCGCCAGGCGGCATCCCCAGGTACTTCGGCACATGCGACGCTGGGAGCGAGGTAAGAGGGGTGTACCTATTGATGCCCTCTTTATCCGTGGTCGCGTGGAGGAGTACTATCGAACTGGCTGACAGACGCGCGGTAGACGTGGGGAGAAGACCCTTGTCTGCCGCCAGCGCGCTATGTCTAGTTTCCGACAGCCGCTGCTACGGCAGGGGGCTCGGGATGGGGGGGTCGGGCGAAGCCCGGTGTGACGGATCTGTAAGAGCGGAAGGCATAGGTTGCAGGCAAAGGGTAGATTAAATCTTCTACAGAGAGGAAGCGAGAGGATAAGATCCCAAGCTACCTGTGCCGAGATATTTACTTGCTGCCAACTTCCCCCCCTTTATTCGGTACGCCCTATGCGAGACCAAGCGTCTACCTTTGGAGTGGGGGCCGACCTATGGAACAGGTCTGGAACCAACACGACGTCCATCCCCTGCGCTGGTCCCTTGCTGCCGCTGGAGCAGGCTGTGCTCCTCGGACACGAGGGAGCCATCGCGGCCGAGAGTGAGATGGACAATGTGAAACTCGGTGATACCGGAATGGCACGATGGCGTGGTGTGGTGGTGGAAGACTACCGGAAAGAGGGTGGGAAAGGATGATGAATCCAAGAGGCACAGGCCCTCGCAGCCTCGCACGGAGGATTATCTAACGTGGATGCCGCAGGCTCCCCAGGGTTGGGACTGCCTGCAGGTTCCCGTATCCAATGCCGGGACTCATCACCGGAAACTGCAGTGCCCTCACTGCTCTGTCCATCTCTCCATCGCTCCCGTCTATCCATCATGACCATCTGGCTAATCAGAGGCTGCCATCCTTTCCGACGGCGTCCCCAAGGCCTTGCCAGGCGAGCCGGCGTGTCGCATGTGCCCCTTGGCCTCGAGGTGTTGATTTCTGGACTCGAACGAGGAGGCGCATCCAAGACAGGTGGATGCCTTGGTCTGGCGGCGGCCCTTGCCAGGCGTGACCAGCCGCGAGGGCTGCGAGGGCGCCTCGACGGAGCCGTCAGAGGGTGGCGGAGGAGGTACAGAGCTCGAGCTGTTACTGACGGGCGACCACAGCTGCCGTGGCCGAACAGAGACCGGCGGCGGCGGCGGGCATTGCTGTGGGCAGACGTGGAGCTCGAGGCTGATGGGCCAGCGGAGGGTGTCGTGGCACTTGCTGCACGTAAACAGCGGTGGCAGGGGTCGAGATGGAAGCGATTCCCGGGGGGGCAGAACGAAGGAAAGTGACGTCCTCGTCGCGCGAGGCGGGGGCAGAACGAAACATGACGGCGCCTTTGTCGCGCGAGGATCGCCAAGAAGATGACGTCCTTGCCTTTTGTTTGCGAGGGTTCACGGTATTGGTTGGGCCTCGTGGAGCGCCGTTGTGCTTTGTCTGCATGGTCAAATCCCTGGTACCGAAAGGACTGTCACATCAGCATTGCTTGGGCTTGAGTGTGTGGAGGTGTGCAAGGTAGGCTGCTTGGGGAGACGTACAGCATTGGGACCGACATCGGTTAGTCGGGAGAGGGCCTCGGCGGGTGCGGGCTCGTGGGTTAAGGACGCAGGAGGCGACTTCGGTCAATGTTGCCTATGAAAGAGCACTGGTCGGGAACAGAACAGTCCTCGAGTTGCAGTGTCAGCAGGTCTCTGTCGCTTTCCCGCGCCGTCTTAAAGCCGATCGCAGCGACCGTCCTCGCAGAGACGACGGAAAGGCGAGACTGGGAGCTCCCAGTAGCACATTGCTAGCTGTCGGCCTGGGGGTACCCTCTTGGTGTCCGGTGGTCCGCCATCTTTGTCGAGGCTCTTGTTAGCTGCGCGCGAGATAGGCTTTTGCTGTCGAGACTTGTGGAGAATTCTGTTGCCGGTGAGGAGGGCGGTCGCCAGCGGAAAGCACTGCGGGGAGAAGCGCGGTCGCCAGCTGGGGGAAACCGGCGGGGGGAGGTTGGTGACGCATTCTCGGACGAGCCGGCCGCCCCGTCATTACTGCCACCTCTGGCCCCTCGTATCGGACTGGGGCGACGTGTCGGAGGGCGACATGTCGGAGGGCGACGTGTCGGAGGGTGAGTCTCGGCCGAGGCGCGTGATTCACCACGGCGGACATGTATGGCGACGGTACGAGGGCTGGGTCCCGTCGCTTCCTTGTGTTCTATGACCTTGGTGACGTCCCGGGGCGACCAAGATGAGTATGGCGAGAGGAGCAGGAACCGGTCACCACGGCTAAGCTCTGCGAGGTGTGCAGTGGGCGGGAGAAGCTCGGTGTCGACCGGCACCCTCTGGTGCCGCTGCCCTGCCCGCCGTGGGTTCCTGTCTCGACCGATTCTGCCCACGACGTCTCCGTCTCGACACGACGCTGCCTTGTGTGCGCTGCGATCCACGACGGCTATGCCAACCGGCGAAGGGGGTTCCGCCCGAGGTTCCGAGTCCAGTCGAGGGCTGGGTCCCGCTGGTTGCTGGCAAAGACTCGAGCAGGAGTCTTGGCATAAGTTGTCAAAAGGTGCAGGCCAAGGGTGTGAGAGAGTCAAGTGCCTGTGCATCCACTGGCGCCCAGAGACTGCGCTGCGTCCAGCTTTCGTAGGTACCCTCTTTGTCCTACTGTTTTGGGGGAGCCTGTTTTGGGTGAGTCTGTATCCTTGCTCTCTTGCAGCGCGGCACAGCTCTGCGTCTGACAAACCCTTTACCTAACACAAGCCGACCGCCGTACCACAAAGGGAGACTCGTAACACAGGGCGGTGGTAGTGGTACAGAATTGACAGGGAAGGACCCAGGGCGGTGGTGCGGAATGCGCTCCCCATCGATGCGGAACCTCCGGACCTCGTGGCCGAGGGGGAGGGGGGCATACCACGGAACTCGTAGCCGAGGGGGGCGGGCGTCGCGCGAGTCCAGCAGTGCTGCTCCTCGGCGTCGATGTCGGTGGTAGGACGTGAAGACGTCGGAAATGGCCGTTCCCTCGACCCCTCTGGGAAAACGATGCTATACCGATGACGGCGCGTACCTGGATGTATCCGTGGAAACGATGAGCAACAGGCCGACCACGATGACGGCGGAGCGAGCGGGGGGTGATATGCACGCACCACCAAGTGGTCCCAAGGGCCGTTTTCCGTAACGCTATGCGGGAGTCGGAACAGTCCCCGACCACGACGTCTGGCGACTGCGTTTGCTGGGGAGTCGCGGCGGCGATGGGCGGCCTGGTTGCCGCGCGTCATGAATCCGGGGGTGACCCTGCTGGCATCTGCGGTCTCGTCGTCCGGGGGTGACAGCACTGGGATCAAGATGGCTTCCGCGACGCTGTGGTGCACCCCCTATGGCCCGACCACCGCTGTGTATGTCGCCCAACCGTCGTGCTTCGAGTCGATGCATGGGACCCGGCCGGGCCGCCTAATACGCCGTGATTCGATCCCCTGTGGTACAGAGCCGCCGTTGCCGCGGTCCACCCCGTCAGTACTTGTGCGCGATGCGGTTGGGCGTCGACGAAGGAAGCTGGCTGGGGGTGGGGTCATCGTGCTATGTGTATGGCGAACCGGGCTTATATTAGCTTGTCTAACGCGTTTCTAGGGGCGGGCGAGGATCGCGAGACCTGGGCTCACGGACTGGGGAGACGTCAGACGCGTCCCATGGGGCCGGCCGACGTCAACTGGGGCCATGTCGACCAAGGCGCTTGGTTGCGTAGGGGAGGGTGTATTATCGTCGTTGTCTGTCGCTGTCGTCGTCGTCGCCGTTGTTGTTTTCGCTTGGCGCAGAACAGCAGTCATAACAGAATCGGTGGAATCCCAGAGTGGAGAAATTTCGGCACGCGACCGTGCAACTACCGTGGACATCCAAGAAAGTGCGAGATATGCTCCGTGCGTCTTCGCTCCACTTTTCTGCAATGCTAGCCAATCAGACTCGGTAGTAGGGCACAGGGCCTCTTTTCGAACATGGAGGAATAGCATATGCGAGATTCTGACTACGAAATAGAAAAGCAAAGGAGAAAAACTCCGAATATATATAGAATATGCTATTAAAATGTATCTTTTAAGTACTAGTATGTAGTCTAATTTTATAACGAATTTTCCTTTGGATAAAGCTTGTAAACTAGTATTTAATTTTAACTACTAGACGAGAAGTTCTCTCTAGATTATATTGTAAAGTTAAATTCTAAGCCACCTAAAGAAGTAGAAAGTACGCAGATAATAGGTGCCTAAAAGAAATAACTAACTTAGCTCCTCTGCTTTCTTTTTCCAAAATATTAAAAATAATACTATCTGTATATAGCTTACACTTTGTAGCTAGCCTTGTTAAAGAAGCCAGATTAAGGTAGTTTAAACCTCGCTGGCGTATTAAGATTGTATACAGCCTTATATAAATAATATTAGCCTATTAGCGGATATTGTAGTGTTCGACGAGGATATAAAAGGGTATATATTCGCCGAGTAGCTAAACGCCTTAAATACTAAGAGTATAGTATCTCTTACCTAAACTATATTAAGCTATTCTAAGTTTACTTAAGTTTATAAAATGTAATAAATGCGTTATATTACGTAGATAGCTAAACACTTCTTTAATTTAATTAAACCCTTACGCCTCCGAATATATATATATATTACAACTTACTTTATATATTATCTTTCCTCTAAAGGTATCTGTTTAGATTTTACTATACTAGGATTAATATATAAGCTAAGGGGAAAAATGTATATTCCGCTTTTTAAATACTCTCGCGTTAGGTAGCTTATATATGTTGTTTTTCGTACTATAACTACGACTTTGCCATTAGTATCAAACGCTCGATATACGTATATATACTTGTAGTAGGCTTTAACGTAGCTGTAAAAGATCCGTAGTATCTTTATAATGCTGCAATATATCGGCAAGGACTAAGCCAGCTATTATAAATATTAAAAAGTAAACTAGCTCTATTATAAAGTATTAAAGCTGAAATTAGCACATCGCTAGAGTTAGAGTTCTATTCATTATATAATATCTTACTACCGAGTTAGTCTACGGCTTATCCTTTAAAGTAATATAGTCCCTCTATATATGCTCTTTCCCGCGCGAGCGGTCTTTATTTAAGGCGTTATCGGGCCCTTGTATTTTACTTTTCCTTTAATATAAAAGAGTTCTATATATTATTAAAACTATTCCTTACTCTTATTTTATTAAAATAGATAGCGTTTAAATCTATTAACTACCGTCTCCTTACTCGCAGAGTGTATATATAGCGTAGTCGTACTTATTTTACTCTATATTTTCACTCTTTATAATAATAAGAGGATATCCTAAGGTTATTACCAGGATAGTTTATATTACTATATTAGGATAACCCTAGTTAATTAATACAGGATTAATCCTACTTACCTTTTACAAGGTATATCCTTTATATAAGCCGGAGCAAAGACTCCGGCTAAGCAGGGTTAATCGTAGTCAAGTGGTAAGGATGGAGAAAAGCCTCCGAGCAAGTAAGGTTAATCGCAGCAAGTAGTAAAGTAGTAAGTTACGTAGTGCAACAGACTGTAAAAGCTAGAAATAGCTAAAATAACGCCTCTGTACTACTACAATTAATCTAGCTACTCCAGGAAGCAGGGGCCCCTGTATTACAGGTGTACCCCCTTTGTATATATAGAACTAAATCCTCCGGAGGGAGATAGGATTTCTTTTCTACTTAACGATTTTAATTATTATCTTTAACCCCTTATACCTTGTTTATAGTACTCTGGAATATAAAGTTCGCTACCCAGGGGGATAAATATAAATTAAAGCTAGAAATTAATTATATAAAACCTTTAATAGTTTCGTTAGCTTAGTAAGAAAGTCTTAAAAGCCACTTACTATCTAAAGTAAATTAACGTAGTACTTAGGGAACTCTAAGACGTTTCAGAAAGAATGCTGCGGATTATCGCGTATATAATTTGGAAAGAAAATGCTTTTTCTGTATTCGAAGTATACAGGGTGGGCAAAAAGTCAAGTCAAGTCAAGTCAGGGCCTGACTCGTGACTTGCCAAGAAAAGTCAAGTCAAGTCATGACTTCTAGAAGTCAAGTCAGGGCCTGACTCGTGACTTGACTAGAAAAGTCAAGTCAGACTTGCAAGTCAATTTAAGTCATTTAATAAAAGTAATAATAATTAAATTAAGGTATATTACTATATATACTAGTATTATAAAGGTATAATAATACCGTATAGAAGTCTTTATATTTTTAAAATATATATATAATTAGATATACCTTTTATAAAAAAGACTAAATATTAAAAGAAAATAAAGAAGTTTTAGAATCTATAATATCTATAGTTATAAATTATATATTAATTTCTACTATATCGTTATAGTTTATATAAGTATCTATCTATTTAAATAGCTATTTAGATTAACGAATATCTTTAATTATCCTTTTAATTAACGACTTTTTAAGTCATTCTAGTCAAGTCACGACTTAACTTAACTTTTGGCCAGTTAAGTCACGGCCTGACTTTTGACTTGCCAAGAAAGTTAAGTCATGACTTGACTTCTAAAAGTCTGACTTGACTTGACTTGTGACTTTTGACTCGTGACGTTTTTGCCTACCCTGGTTATCTAAGGATTTAAGTAAGTCCTAGGAAACGATTATATCTATACATATAGTATTACTATAAGACTAGAAACCTAAGGCATAAATCTAATTTCTACTTTATCTTTAAACTAGTATCTCCTATAATATAATATTAAAAACGCCTTTATATACGCCTTAATAGACGTAGAAACATATATATAACAGCCTACTAGTTTTAAAAAAGGGAAATACTTATACTATAAGTTAAATAAAGTATCTTACGGTCTAAAACAGTTACCTAAACTCTAATATAAATACTTAAGAGAACCCGTAGCTAAAGTAGGGTTTATAATATCTTTATATAGTAAGGATTAATTCTTATACCGTAAATACCCTATCTTCCTACTTTACTATGTAGATAATATAATCGTTATAGGGCTAGATAAAAATACAATAATAGGAGTAATAGAAAAAATATGTATAACTATTAAAATCTAGTATTTAGGTATATCTAGTAACCTTCTAGACCTTAAATCCGAAAAATATAAAGGAGAAAGTACTACTAAATATTATTAAGTATATTAAATAAGGATACTATATATAAATAAATATAATAATAAGAGGATATCCTAAGGTTATTACAAGGATAATCCCTGTTACTACTTACAAGGATAACCCTAGTTAATTATTACAGGGTTAATC